>JANHFO010002173.1:205132-217346 GCA_032468095.1 Pareas carinatus
TGGAGCGAATACTCCCAAAAAGCGTGGGAGAACGATCCGCGGGGCACCAGGAAAGCTCCAATTCGGCCTTCAGGCCGATCTTTGAGCCTTGGAAGGTCCCGGGGAGCAATTTCCGCACACCTGGAAATAGCTCCGCGGGATGCTCCAAAGCCCAAAGATCGGCCTGGAAGCCAAACTGGAGCGTTCCCGGCATCCCGCGGGTGCATGGAAATCGCTCCACGGTACGCCGGGAACACTCCAATTCGGCCTCCAGGCTGATCCTTCGGCTTTGGAGAGCCCCGTGGAGCGATTTTTGCGTACCTGCGCGGTGCCAGAAATGCTCCAGTTTGGCCTCCAGGCCAGTCTCCGAACCTTAGATCGCCCCGCGGAATGCCTCTGGGCGCCCTTATGGTCTGGTGCACCTTATGGTGCGAAAAATACATTAAGTGCCCTTATTTCAAGCTTCAATACAGAGGGAAAGGGGGAAGGGGAGGGGAGGGGGAGACAGACAGACATTTCTCAGATTGGTAACTTGAGCAAAACTTAGCACTACCTATGCAGAATATTTTGCACTTCCCAAAGTAACACTGCTACTGTTCCCACTCTTCTTTTCAAAGAGCCATATCTGAGTCACTTGCAGTTGATTTGGCACACTGTGAATGAACAAGGCCTACGGTGACTCATCGGATACATACCCTCTGTTTTCACTGCTGTTGTAAAAAAGCATGGTCTGTTTTATTAAATCATTTGTGCATGTCTTTTGTGCATATATGCATGTGCATATGTGTAATGTATGTGTATGCTTATAGAACTCCACATCACCACTACCACCCCAAACCAGAAGCAGCAGCCTAGAATAGCCTTCCACAGAGAGATGTGGAAGTAGCTGAGAAATCAAGTCCGAGGCAAATCCTCCAGCCATTCAACCATCCCTTTCTGGAGTTCAGTTGTAATTATAAGCAAGAGGGTTGCAGCAGGGGAGAAAAGGCCACAAAAGACAGCAAGAAAGTCAGGAACTAAATATAGATGAAGCCAAACAACAGCTGTTCACAGAAAAAAGGGGAGGAAGAAAGAAGGACAAGTTAACCCAGAGGTGAGAAAGACAGGAGAGGAGGAAAGAACTCTAGAGATACTTGATTGATTATTCTCAGGTTTTAATGCTTCTTGAGACTCCTGTCTGTCGAGCAAAATGGAAGTGGGAACAAGAGTCCTGAAAAGTTTTAAAAAGCACAGAGAAAAATTTATTCTTTAAGATTTATTCTTGAAAAGTAGAGACACACTAAATTCTAATATGTTTTGATTAAAAAATTCCAAGACAGCTGCAGTAAAATATTAATGTCCTTGTGACAAGGAAGTAAAACCAAAGCCAAGCTGTTTTTAATTTTTTTCTCAAGTAAATAAACAAAATTGTGCAATACAAAGAGTGCTATGTCAATAGCTTCTAGTTAAGCATTCAATTTTAACTCACTCACCATGGTTATTAATCCAAGGGTTTTTCAAATTGTGGATCTAGACCAGTGATGGCTAACCTTTTAGGCACCAAGTGCCCGGACGAGTCGCAGTTAATGATTCGTGGCTCATGATGTCATCACCTGATGCCGCTACTCTCTTTCTGAACACGCACATGACCCTATGACATCATCGCCCGATGCAGCTACTCTCTTCTGAGCATGCAAATGATCCTATGACATCACCCGGTGCCACTACTCTCTTTCTGAACATACTCAGCTCTGAGGCAACTTAGCTCGCCTGCCAACAGAAAGGGCTCTGCGTGCCCACTGTGGCACGCATACCACAGGTACGCCACCACTGATCTAGACCCTGGAAAAATAGCGACCAACATTGCAGATGGGGTTTATGTCATAATTTAAAAAAAATCTGAAATGACTTTTACAGCCATGAAAACAACATCAAACTAGGCTTGGGCATTAGTCCTCATTTTGCTTAGATAGTAGATAGTTGTCCTACAATTTCCTATGATAATACAGATTAACATTTAATCATTGAAAGTGGCATATTTTCTGCCCAACCACAGCACCAATAAAATTAATTTTATTAATTATTAAATTAATGTATCATTATTAATGATATATTAATGCAAATTAATATCATTTTAATATTTCAAAATTTGAAAAGTAATATATTAATTGATTAGCTGACACCATTGTAGAGAGAGGATCTTGTTGGGTTAAGATTAAGAACTCAAGTAAACTCTTGCAAATGCCATCAAAATCCAGCATCTAATACATCCAGCAGTCTACCAGAAGGAGAACATAAGGCAACAGATATTTCCCAATATTCGTGTTCCACAATATTTTATAAAGTTTTTAAATGATTCAAATATAGGTAGTCCTCAACTTTCAATCACAAATGTGATTAGAATTTCTGCTGTTGTGCAAGGCAATTATTAAGTAAATTGCACCTGATTTTACAACGTTTTGCCATGGTTGTTAAATAAAACAGTGCGATTTTTAAACAAATCAATTGGTTTGGAAGTGAATCTAGCTTCCCCCATTGACTTTGCTTGTAAGAAGTCAGTTGGGAAGGTCACAAATAGCAATCATGTGACTCCAGGATGCTATAACTATCATAAAGGTATGCCAGTTGCCGGGTGCCCGAATTTCGATCACGTGACCCTAGGGATATTGCAATGGTTGTAAGTGTGAGAACTGGCTGTAAGTCACTTTTTACAGTACTAACTTCAAATGCCTGCTAAAATATCGATTGTTAAGTCAAGGACTATTTGTAATCTTAGCCTCAACAGATTTCACAGGTATGTAATGCAAAATAACTCATGCTTCTACACACAGGTTGGCTGAACCAAAAGGGACATAGAGTGCATATAATAAATAGTTGTAAACAAACACATATGATATGTACAAACTGTACACCTTTTTGTCCTACTTCTAAAAGAATGTGAGACTATTTATATGGTGGCAGTTGCCAGAGAAGAAGGGAAAATAAATTCCCTGACTGCATCAGCAACTCAAACTCAATTCCAAATAAGGAACATTGCCCAGCTTTTTGGACAATGAGGACAGGGCTGGAATCAGAAGCTGGCACTGTTAAATGTCTCTTAAGGTCCCAAAGGAACCATTCTGAACTCAAATCACACTGTTCTGAATGATGTATATTTGCTTTGGATGCAAAAATCTGCTGTTTCATTCATTTCAGAGGTGGTTTGACTTATTTTTATTTGAAACTAGGCATTTCAAGTTCAAAATGTCTCAAATTCAAAATATCGAATGCATCTCTACTGACCACTTTATCACCTACTGTTCCTCCTCCTCCACCACCTCTCTTAATACTTATTTACCTGCTATCTTTAGACATGAGAATGCAACAAGGGTAAAAGGAAGCAGGAGCAATGGATCCTCCATCTGAGGAGCAAATAACCTATGATCATGGTGGGAAGCCAGAAACGAATGGACAATGGTAAAAAGTAGCAAGGATGTCAAAGCAAACTAAAGACTATTTTGCCAGGGCTCACATAAAATATGAAGCCTTCTTATCTCTTCAAAGTAAGAGGTGGGATTCCCTTACTTGTAGTAATGTCATCAATGCTAAATTGGGAGACCCTTTTATTATTTTGCAATGAACAGACAGAATCATGCAACATAGAATCTTTTTCTAAGGAAAAGTATATCAACACTGATGATAGAATTGAAATTTCTACTACATCAGAGAAACAGAAACTGGTTAAAATGGGTCAAGAGACTGCCCACTTTTCCACTTTATAATATTTGTAGCAGACGTTTCTCTTCGAGCAATGCTAAAGCTGTTCCTAGCTACTGAAGGCTTACAAAAGACTGGAAAACAAGGATGATGCCCTTGGTCCCAAAGAATAGTTTGCCCACTATTCAATTTGTCTTTAATTGAACTTTCAGAGAAAGATTACTAAAAAAAACACATTTTGTTATTATTTCGTATCTTTCAAGACTAAGCCACAGCTTTAGTTTTCAATCTCCGCAAACGCTTCCAAAAGCAGAACACTAACTTGCTTATATGTATGACTTTAGTCAATAGGATAGACTTCTACAGAAAGCTCCAGATGAACTGAAACTGCGGACCTAATCTGAGGAAATTCTAGAGCAAACTTTTCCAACCTGGAGCTTTCCAAATATACTGTGTGTTCCATGATCCTCAGCCAGCATGTATCTATGGCCCTCTGAAAATTAAGCTTAGTCCTTGTATAGGAGAAAGAAAATGGAAAACATCTGAGTTTATTACAATATGCTAATAAAATAGATACCTGATAAACCACTTTGAAAATAAGGAGGGGAAAAACAGATTCAAAGAAGAGCTTAATGTGCTACTATTCCTGGACTTTTGCAAAACACCACTAAAAAATCTTCTGTTAGCTTTTTCTAGAAACAATGTTGACACTGTGACATCCAAAATGCGTAATATACTCATATGACTCAATCTCATTTCAGTAATTTGATGCAAAAATCAATTGTAGTTATCTTGTCATCTTAGCTGTTATGTGGCAATAGTACATCCTGCTATGCAATGTTTTTGATCTAATGGTCATTTTGATGACCTTCTTGCCTCTTCTCTCCTCCCACTTTTGCACATTAAAAGAGAAGTCAAATATTTGGAAATCTACCTAGGTGAAAAGGGCTTTGCCTTACAGTTATGTTTAGTGTATCTCAGTTCAAATTCTTCTTTGCTGTTGTTCAAAATATGAAGCTCTTTGGCCTGCATCTGGAAAGCATTAAATCATGTATTAGTTTAAAGCAGTTTCCAAATTAAAATATAGAAAACTGAATGCATAATACAAGAAAAAAGTAAGAATTTTTCCTTTGTACATACAGTTCCTTGTCTTCACTAATACATAATTATACCATTAAGGAAGCTTAGAAAAAATTATCCAGAGAGGTAGCTCTGATGTTGGTGCTGTAGTACAATACAATGCTCTGTATACTCATTTTCCTTTTAAGAAATATCAGGCAGATATTCCTCAACTAGTTGTTCTGACTTATGAGCATGCATGCAATTATCAAATAATATTTGAGTACCATTACAGTGGCAGCTTTGAGTAGTATGATTGATCATAGTACGGGTAGTCCTCAACTTACGACCACAATCAAGTCCAAAATTTATTTTGCTAAGTGAGAAATTTGTTAAGTGAGTTTGCCCCATTATACGACTTTTCTTACCACATTTGTTAAGTTAGTAACATAGCTAAGTGCATCTGGCTTCCCCATTGAGTTTGCTTGTCAGAAGGTTACAAAAGGGGATCACACAACCCAAGACATTGCCACTGTCACAAATATGAGTCAGCTGTCAAGGGTTTGAATTCTGATCACATGAATGTGGGGGTATTGCAATGGCCATAAATGTCAAAAATGGTCATGAGTCACTTTTTCCAGTGCCATTGTAACTTTGAACGGTCACTAAATGAACTGTTGTAAGTCAAGGACTACAAAAATACACATGCACAAATACTGTATATCTCTCGATTGCTTTTCTTCATACTCCAATTCATCTTTTTGTTTCAATTCTCATGATCGAAATTCCTCACCCCCAACATGTAGTTACTATAACATCCGACAAAGACTCACGTGAACAAGTATTTACTAACAATTGAACCTACCCTTATTATGAGAAATACTACTATATTCCCTGCAATATGTAACTTTTATTTTTTTTACCAGGCCAGAGTTGAATCCAAGATGATCGAAAGGAACATAGCAAATTTTCTTCTTGTGCCATTGCCTTCTTATATAAGACCAGAATGTGATATCAGAATCGGTTAGAAGACCAGCTGCAGCATTGCTAAAAAATATTAGAAAACAGCACCCTTCTTTGATGTTAGCTGATTAGAGACCGACTTTTTAAAGAAAGGATAGCCTGAAGCCACCACCAAAATGGAAACTTCCTGGCAATGTGGTTAGCCAATGGTAATGATATCAGCAAGATTTCTTTTGAACCTAAAAGCAGTTGGTGACATGAAGAAAAGGTTGAACAGAAAATAACATTCTTCCCAATAATGACTGGGCCAGTTGACCTTAACATGCATAATGTATTTGCATTCATGGAATGGAAAAACTTTTAAATCATAATAGAGAAATCTGAGGCCTATTATGTGTCATGAAAACATACAAGATTTTCAGAACACACTAACAAAAGTAGGCTGAGACAACTAATAAATTTGTTACCGATCGGAAATCAAACAGTAAGTCTTGTAACTTTGGTACTTGACTGGATCTTTGATCAAAGATCAACATTGTTTTGGGCATAAGAAACAATAGAATGCAAAAATGCCATGAACCTGTCCCTAGAAAATGCTGCTCAGGTATACTAATCAGCAGAAGTTGGGACATAGCAATGATAACATTATTGCACCAAATGGTAATTATCCATCACCTGTGATAATGACTTATATAGGGAGAAATGAGATAAGTAAACTCTAGTCAGAAACAGTTTTAGTCCTAACGAAAAAAGGGGGGAAATGACAAAAGAAATTAGAAATAGAATAAAGTATGTGCAAACAATGCAGCCGATATAGTATGAAGCAAGTCTACAAACAGTGTCCAGCTTATGGACAGAAATTTTAAGTGTACCCCCATATGGGTAAAAAGTGCAAAAGTACAAAAACAGATCAAGAACAATATAGGAATAAAACGATAGTTTCTTCGTAGGCTCAATTGATGTGAATAGGGTAAGACATTAGAATGAAGTCTGAATTGAAACAATACTCACTAATCAGAGCCTCATTGTTTATAGGACTGATACTACTTTGCAAGAGACTTTAGTAACCCAAAATGATTGCACAGATTGAATCTTAAATGAGTTCATGCTTCTGAAATCATATGCTATGCACACAAAACCATTGGGGGTTCAGAATTCACTCTGAAAGAGAAAGGCATTCTCTATGTTATCAAATGAGTAGTAATATCCAATATATGAAGAATCATTCTGGGCCTAGAAATATCTGAGAAATAATTGTTTTGTGTCAAGACATTATAGAATCATCATAAGAAAAAAAAACCTCCATGATTAAACAGATATGAAGATTTCTTTCATGATATTGGCTGTCTTCCAAAAACTCATGACGTTTTTAGTAAAAATGGACAATTGGTAGTACCCATTATCAAAAATATACCAGAAGCACTGAGAACAAAACTGAAAGGAGGTTTGGACACAATGAATACAAGAGGAACTATTCTCTGTAGTTGAATAATCAATTTAATGGGTTCATTCCATGGTTATAGTTCACAGAAAGATAGAAATTGGAAATCTGCCTGGGCCCCAAAGAATTACACAAGCATATTCAAAGTCAGCATAATCACATCTCAACACGAATAGACCTCTTAATGAAACTGGCAGGCACAAAGATATTTTCCAGCTGTATGCAACAGTTTGGTTTTGGCACCAACAACTGGATGAAGAAAGCACATTTCTATGTATATTTAGTATGTCATAGAGTTTTGATACAATATTAAACATATGCCCTTTGGGTTGCATTCTGTTTCAGAAATATTTCATCATACTAGGCAACAACTGTTGGAAGGTATTCCAGAAACCATATAAACATGCACGATCAGAAGAACATATTCACTACTCAAAACTGGTTCTAGAAAAAGCCATGTCCTCCATTATTAAAGTGAACAAAAGCAGATATGAAATTATAATATTTGAGAGAAATACTGACAGAACATGGCATTAAACCAGATCAGGCTAAAGTATAGCAGAACCTGGGAGATATGCAAAAACCAACAGACATACAAAAGATCATGGGAATGGTAAATGATGTTTTGAAATTCATTTGCAGCCTGTATGCTCATATCACAAACCTAAGAACATTATTTTACAAAGATGCTGTTTGGCACACAGGATTTTAGCAAATGACAAAAGATATCCAGATGCTTCCATACAAGTTTATGAAGCAGAAGTGTAATCAAAAAGTCAAATAGACTAATCAAACAGTATTGAATGTTGTATAAATATTTTTTGTCTTTTTTAGAAACAGGATGTGTAGAATATTGTATTTACTAACAACTGAACCTACCCATGTTATGAGGATAATAGTATCTTCCTTATACTGTTAAGTTCATTTTTTTGTAGATCACACTTGAATCTAAGGTTATAATAAACAACCCCTTGCCTCTTGAATCACTGCTTCTACATAAATGAACAATACACTATGGTAATAAAAACCTCATGAAATCCCATATCTTAAATGGTACAAGCTTCCATTAGTTAGTTACCTTCTTATTCAAATTTATAGCAAAACGAAGTGGAAGAGCCTCCAAGGCTGCTATGCTGTAGATTGCAATTACTGATGTTTAAATTGTCTTAGAAGTTCATGAATACTGAATCTGTCGTGGTCATTTCAAATTGACATTTTGTAGATACATTTAAGGTTTTTTTTTTAAAAAAAAACCCTGAATATTCTGGCATTCTGGCCTTTCTTTTTATACTGCAATTTCTAATGCAGGCCCTGAGGCTATCTGCATCCTAGCAAGATCAACTGCATACTGGAATATTAAGCATTCATCCTTGAAAGAATGGTACAGAAGATCTTTTTGAAATATAGAAGATGACAGGAGGAGAAAGGCGGCGTGGAAGTAAACATATTAAAACTGGTTCCCGCTCTGCTTCCTCACTCTTATGTCAATTCTGTCCATTTCCAGCACTGCAGCAGGTGTCTTTGGTGAATGAACTCTCTGCAGTTGTGAGTAACTGCTTCGTAAATGCAATATCATTTGTATGTGAGTGAGAGTCCTTGCACAGCTGAATGAACAACCTGTTCCTAATCTAAACAGGAAGTTGGGGGTGGCGTAGGATGAGAAGAATGATTCAAGGGATGGAGGGAAGAAAGATGCCCAGAATACTAATGCAGCTTTTCCCCACCTCTCCAACTCAAGTACTGTAGAGTGTGTTGTTGTGATGCAGGCAGACAGGCAAAACAGATGCTTGCAATCTTTAGCAGAATTCAGTGAGCCACTGATCGTTCAAGCGGTGTTAGAAGACGCTTCTTGCTTTTGGTCTCTTCAACACACACACACACACACACACACAGACAGATACACAATTAATAGTTTCATCCTATTCAGAATGGCCTAAGAATGGGGCTCCCAGAAAGGCCTCCCAACTGTTTGCTAAACAGGACTGAGTCTAAATTTATTTCAGAAATAAAACGAGAGAATAACGATTTTCAGCTTTTATTTTTAGGTTAGTCATTGCAACACCACCAAAAGCTTTCCAGAATCACTATGTAAAAAGTCGGCAACAAGAATTTTAGAATCTTTGGAGTCTTAATTAAGTTCCAAGCTTTGAGTCATTTAAAACTGAAAAAGAAAAAAAATGTTATCAATACTAGTACCATGGCTTATGTGCAGTACCCTGATGTTCCACTACTGGAACTAAGTTTATAGCCTAATCATCACTATCTTCAATTTTTATATTTCCCAAGGACTCCTAATTCAAATTCCACCAATGGATGAGATTTAGACACAAATAAAAATAAGGAACAAATAAAACGTGCTATTGTGCAAAAAGGGCAGAATCATGGAAAACAAAAGGAGAGGAAGACATCTGTACTGTATAAGAATTTACTTGAACAGCCCAGATCATGTGATTTTATACTGCTGAAAAGAAATGCTACTTTATGTATTTGAAAAATTGGTTTCTTCCACCATTCTTTTTTTCTCCTTCCTGTTTATGCAGTTTAGCAGAGAATAAATCCCTGAATAAGAAACTCTTATCGGCACACCCAGTTTCCACATTAGGTTTTCGAATCCTTTCCCCAAACATGTGACAAATTTTAGATGTTTGCCCACGGTCCATCAAATTGTAGATTAAGAAAATTAAATCAAGGTGCATTAACTTACATTTGCAGAAAGCAAAATATTGGTCAATTGAACATTTTTTGTTGGGACGAAGAATTCATTTTATCTGAATTCTAATTTCAACCCAGGAAGACCACAAGGCTTAGGAGGAGGAAGCATTCTGGGCAGGAATTGGCTAAATTCTTATTGTGAATTCTGTGAGATGCAAATAAAATAGCCAAGAAAGATGAGAAGGAAGATAAACACAGGCATCTTCAGAAAGCAATGCCCCAGCTTACTCCAGTCAGAATCCACATTAGAACTACCTCTCATTTAGCAATACTGAACTGGTGGCAAATTGCATTGAGGAACTGTAAGCTCCGCTAACAAATATATACATTGGCTAGATTTTACCATAAATAAAATTCTTCCTACTCAAACAGCTGAAACATTTAGGATGTAACATTTATATAGTTTCTCTCTCTGTCTCTCTCTCTCTCTCTTGTATTATGAATGTATACTTACATGTATAACGTTCTGCCCCTCCCTCCCCCAAGAAGCAGAACATTGTAGAAGAGGAACACGCTTAATTGCTCTCAGGAGTCCTTCCCCTGCCCTTATTTAGGCCTTCCCATGAAATAGGTCCATGCCTAAGAGGTTTCCAAGCTTTATTACTAATCCACAAATAAGTAAAAGTCTTTATTTTTTACTCCTTCCCATTAAACCCTCCTTGAGTAGTCTACCTGCAGTCTAGTTCATATAAATGTTTCATTCCTTTTTCCTTCTTTTGGAAAGCCTTCCAAACATCCAGAGGAATGTTTGGCAAAAGTATTTAGCAAAAACAAAGATAGGCAGAGACCTTTAACAAAACTGAGTTCTAGCCTGTAAAAGCTGCTTGTTAAAAGGTTTTTAACAAGAATCCACATCACTGTCTTCTATTCTGAAATTTTCTACTGCATCTTCCAGTTATAATTGGTTTTGACCTTAAGCAACTTAAGATAATAAAATGAAACTTTTTCTCATTCTTACATAAGCTGTTTGCTCTCAACTTCAGGTTCTTCAGTTGTGTTTTCTCACTCTACACCTTTTTTTTTTGCATTTCCATCTCTCCTGTTCTGTCTCTAAAGCAATCTTTGCAGGGGGGGTTTGAAGAAATTTACACATTCTGTGTGCTAAACCCAAGTGCAAATTTGATATTTCCATCCTTCTTCACACCTCTCTACAACAGCAGAGGGAAAACATTCCATATTAGCAACCCCAGATTGTGCAGTAAAGTTCCATCCTGCTCAGAATCTATTTTCTGTCATTTTATATCCCCCCCCCCTGAAATTCCTCAGTAGATAGTCTTTGCCAAATTCTGGTTTAGTTGCTGAGGTTTATGGTTGTCGTCACCACAAACACTCAATGTATTTATAGATCTATGGGCTTTACGCCAAACCTGTCATTCCACCAAATGGTCCAAAACATTTCTTGCCATTTAATCAGACTCAAGAAAAGAGGAAGACGTACAGACATTGATCCCACATGTATGCTATGCTGGAGACTAAGAATTTGCCTTTTCTTCTTGGCATGGGGAGAGAAGCACAATGTTTTGCTTCTATCGTGTGTCTTCTGGCTGTTGCTTCATTTTTGCAAAGCAGGAAAGGGAGGGGTTGATTTCAATTAGGAAAGATGGCCTAGATCTTTGCTTGCTATGATTTTCCCCTCAAACATTTTCCTCCATTCCCCTCCCAATCCACATTTGAAATGTATCTTGGCATCCAGAAGGCAGAAAGCCTGAAGATCTAAATATCTGAGAGTAAAGAAAAAGCTCTCTAACAAACTCGAGTAGTCTCCACACTATATTGTCTCATTTCTGTTTCTTAAAAATCCCTGGAATATATTTCTAAAAGGGTAGATAAGGGTTTTTCACAAAATATAAAAAGTTTGAAAGATTCTGCTTCTCTACAGAAAAAATAATACTCCCCCCCAAAAAGGGTAGGGGAATTCGAGGAGGAGCTCTGAGAAGAATTTTACTTACTGTATTCCACCTCAAAATTATGCCTCCCTGCTTTTTAAAGGTGAAGTAGCACCCCAGTTTTGAACAGGTACTGTACCAGGGAGAATAAACACAATATCTTACTTCTGCATTTTAAATTGCAAAATCTGAGAAAAGCTATGTAAATCCAAAGTGTTAGGTGAAGCCAAAAATAGACTTGCTTGTCAAGTTCAACTCCTGGGGATAAACACATTTTCTCAGCAGGAACCCAGAATTGTTTTGCCATTGGCTTTTATTTATTTCCCACTCTAGCTTAAAGCTTAAACATTTCTTGCCAGTCTCACAGAGGGCCCAGTTATTTGCAGGACCACATTCAGCCCATCGATACCTCCCGCCGAACCGTTCGCTCCCACAGAGTGGGCCTCCTCAGGGTGCCGCCAGTCAAACAATGTCGGCTGGCGACCCCCAGGGGGAGAGC
>JANHFO010002174.1:4971-16559 GCA_032468095.1 Pareas carinatus
TGGGGGGGGGCGGGGGGGGGGGGGGGGGGGCTCTGGGAGATTGTGGTGGTGGTGGGAAGGCAGGACATGGTGGCTGCAGTGGCAATGGCACTGGCCCGCAATGACAGTAAATCTGACACCCCTGCTCTATACAATAAATTAAAATTGACAATAACTAGGAACAACAAGGCTATGTAACTTCATTCTGCAAATGAGGGCTGGATCAAGGATGAGAGTTGTAAAAGGTATGAATCTGTTATCTAACTAAGACAGTATTTGGAAACAGTGAAGACTCTATCAGTGTTCTCTGCAGCCAAGAGGTGCTCACTGAGATAACAGGTCAGATGAGGATTTCATTCAGTATAACAAATAATTGATGAAATTAATAAAAATGTGACTATTTAAAGGGGGTGTAGTCTAAGGAGTACAGGGAGGGATGAAGCTGGATCAATATCTGCTTGACTCTATTTCTTATTTTTCCAATGGTAAGTACATTTTGACCCATTTCTGTAGTCATTTGTAAAAAAAATGTTTGGACATTTGGGTGTGTTGGGAAAGACATTTCTCATGCTTATTATTTACAAGAAAACATGTGTGTGTGCATGTTGTCTACTGTTTGCTAACATACATATTTTATACACTTTTAGAAGTTGCATAGTATATTGCTAGATGCCCATATCTCTTTGTTAGAGTGATACCCCTTCTCCCATTTCCCCCCACCCTTAAGAACCCTATGGGTTGATTGGTTGGGAAGAGGGAGGGAGAAAGACTGGTTCAAAGTCCCTCAGTAAGTTTCCATTGAAATAGATTTAAATCATGGTATTCCTGGGTCACTTCAATACCTAAATCCCAATACCATAATGTAGTCCTTTGAGTTCAAAGAAGACACGCTATTGTGCTATTCACCTGTCGATATAGAGTGGCTCTGCAATACCAGTCTGGAAGTGCAGAGTGTAGCACACTGGAGGCACTGGAAATGGAAATGGAAATGGAAAAGTAATTGTGTGTGTTATTCTGTGACGCCTCTCATGGTTTTCTATCAGTTTTGGGTGGCACAGGTCTTCAAAGCTGATGGAGACTTCATAACACAGCAGGTTCTGTCATCAGCGACGGCTTCTAGTTTTCTTGACTGGATGTCACTGTGGCATAGGGTTTCTTTCACAATGTCTTTTTAATGCTTATGTTGTTGATGTCGAGTTCTCTTCCTAGACTCCAGTACACTATAGACTCAACAACTGGTGAGGCATATGTAATCAATTCCCACCCATCTTATCTCAGCTATGATAATCAGGGACTCCATGTTGGTAGTATCCACATGATCCAAGACCTCCAGGTGAGAGATGATGATCTTCTCAATGAATGCTGAGAATGGAGCAGAGAGTGCTTATGTAAAATTTCTTCAGTTCTTTGATTTTTTTCCCTTCAATACAGAGTCCAATACTACATACATATAGGAGAAAAGAGATAATCACAACTTTGTAGTCTTTCAGTTTTGTGGAGATACAGATGCCGTGTTGTGTTGATTGGGCTGCCCCAGTGCTTGGCTGGCCTTGCTGATCCTGGACTCGGTTTCTATGTTCAAAGACCATTGCTTGAGATTATAATTTCCAAATATTTGAATCTGTTTTAGCGGGCTATTCTCAACAGTGATTTTTGGTTCTACAGGTTTGGTATTTGGCCCCTACAGCTTGCATCTAAAGATACAGTCAATTTTTCTTCTTCATCCCTTGCTTCATAGTATGTTTGTAAATTATGGTGATATAAGATTCTGTTGCCAAGAGTCACAGATGTATATAAATCTTTTCTCTGTGTAAGAAAAGTAGCATTTAGACAATCAGTATGGATGGGTTAGTACATGGCAATATGCCATTCTGATTTGTTTTAGGGGGATTGTGATTGAGGAACATGGTTTATAGCTTAGTGTTGTATATGAGTCCAGACAATTATACTTTTTCGATGAACCATGGATAAACAGCGTGTGATGAATGAGTCAGACCTATATCTTTGAGAGGAAGCCAGTCCTTCTCCCATAACTGCTGTTTCAACCAGACAGCAGTAAAGTGTGATTTTGCCCCATGAATTTATTTCAAAAAACATTGTTTTTGTGACCAAATAAAATGGAAAAATTCTAATTTGGAGGAGGGCAGCTAATATTTCTAATGGAGACATGACATGATAGAATTGTAAAGTTAGGGATATATTCAGATGCAAAAAGTAAGAAAACTAGGGAGAAAGGGATCATGTGGCATTTGAAAGGGTTAATACACTCATTTTGGAACCTAACAGTGAGCAACACTTGTGTATATGGATGTTATATTTTCATTGACCGTCAGTTTGCCCAGGAGTGAGCGCTGCCTTTTAACAGCTTCTGGCCATTTATTAACACATACGTAAGCGTACCTCTGGCCATCTATGTCTTTTGAAGAGTTGTAGGATGTGTGGCTCAAGAGCTATGGCAACTCAATGGAGAAGGCCATATTAAAGAAAGAGGGGCAGAATCTAAGGCCTGTTCCCTTCAATAACATCCCATTAATGTTGCCTTGTGCTCATGAAATCTTCTTCCACCCCTTTATTTCAAATGTGTGTCCTTTGTTGAACAATTTTGAGTCACAGGAGTGGCACAGGTGATGGGCATGCTCAGAGATTGCTTTTCTAAGCGTATTTGGTTATCCATTGAAGTATGCAACATGATCCCATTATCATTAAGCCGTGCAGTTCTTTACATATGTGCAATGCCACTGTTTTGCCACTTGAACTCACATTCATTTCCTTAAACCGTATTGTCAGCCGTACACACCTTTGGCCGGCACAGCAGCTGCCTCCGTAGTTATAATCCCATTCAAAACTCTTCCATTATGGTGCTAATATATTTATAAGAGAACTAGGCACCTGGGATTAAAGCCTGATGTTTCTGCTTGAAAATGCGACAGAGTCAAAATAATTCCACAGACCCCTTATTAGTTAGTTACAGCCAGTTGCTTTTGTATCAGAGCCAAGCTGACTGAAATAGAATTAGCAATTAATGCGAAGCGTGCTTTTAGGTGCTTGGAAAAACGCAAAACAAAACCCCTTGGAATCGTCGGCTCCAATCTTATCCTTGTCAGCTTTTTCTTATTATGTCGAGTGGGCAGATCTGCAAGGCTTTTGTGAGTTTTTGCTCTTACATGGTAATATGGCAGACGCTGCAGGAATAACCTAACAAGGTTGGGCAGGAATCCAGAGTGCAGGCGCTCTTTCCTGATCTCTTCTAGTTGTATCAACTACAACACTTCAAGCCTGATTTAAAAAAAAAACGCTTCTCTCTGCACTGCAAGGCAATAGTCACCTAATCCACCCAATACAGGACGAAATAGCAAAGAGCTTAAATCACAGAGAAGTCAGTTTTAGGGCATGAAGTAGGAAGAATGCAAAGAACAGGTCAGCAAAAATAGACAAAGCAATTTTAGAAATCTTCTTTGGGTGTTTTGAAGAAAATGCTGACGTCTGTGAGGATATTTTTGATATGAGGCAGCATGTCTTGGGGTTAATTCTTTTCATAAAGACCAGTGCTCCGGAACACATACGAATAGAGACAGTCATGTCCACCATTCCTGATTGATGAGAGGCTAGAATGCTGGGTGAGAACCAGTTTAGCCTTAGTGAGTTGAACTGGTGGAAGAGGTCAGTGCTATTGTTAACAAGTAACTGCCTGGGGGTGGAAAAGAGGAAAATGAGATCTATTTCCCTCCTTTGATTTTTGCAACTAGCCCTGGTTATGGGGCAGAGTGGGGGAGACTACAGAGGAGATAAAGAGGGAGGGGAAGATAATGATAAAGAGGAAGCAATATGGAACCTGAAAGCTGGGAAAAAGTTGTGCTGGGAAAAAAAAAGGAAAAGACACCCCAGGCCTTCATTCAAGAATCAGGTAACCAGATTCTTGGAGACTGCAGGTTCAGACCTGCCATTCATGACTGATTATTGAATGACAGGCCTGTCTCTGATAAAACCAGATGAGAGGACGGACCTGGTACATAATCCTGAAACCTGTCTGGATGAAAAATGTATGTGCATCTGTGTGTGTCTGTGTTTCTCACGGAGGTCTCTCCAGTCCGGTTTATTATCTTGCAACAGTCCTGACCAAGAGACAGGGAAGGTAGCATGGCAATTCTACACCAGGAGACCTTAGATGATGTGCTGAACAATGTGCTGCTCTTGGCCAGTTAGGGGCCCCAAACTTGTAATGTTGAGCCAAAATTGGGGATGTTGCTGATGTACCATGGCGGCATATCTCCCCTCAACAATCTGGGTTCAGATATGGGCATGGGGCAGAAACTTTATTGATTCTTTTTATGGATAACCAGTATCAGGACATGGATGAAGGTAGCTGAACCATCCTTGCCTCCTCTTTCAGTTCTGTACTGTCAATTATAGTATCCATCCTTACAACCTATTATATGTATAATAACATAGAATAAATTTCAGTGCCAGGAGGGAGGGAGAGAGGGGGGGAGGTAAGGAGGGAAGGAAGGAAATCTGCTGAATTTACTGTGTGTCAGGGCAAACTCCCAGAAACACTTCCAGAAAAAAATGGCAATATCCTAAACTATACTCTGCTTTTGATTCCCTGGTAGAAAAAAATGGTGTAATGTTATTTCTTGTTGTACCTAAATGAAATTCTGTGTATCTATTGCCTTGCAGCGTTAAGTGTGGGAAGAGATGAAAGATAAGATCTCTAGAACAGGGGTTTTCAAACTTTTTCAAGCTGCGGACCCCAAAACTTGTCATTGCTACATGGAGGACCTCATTCCCACAAATTCAACTAATTACTGATCAGCAATTCATTTTATATTACTTTTTTCAAATTTTTCTTGGTCTGTCTGCCACCCCTTGGCAACTTGCTATGGACCCCAAGGGGTCCCCGGATCACAGTTTGAAAACCTCTGCTCTAGAATCTGGAACTTCAAGGCCACACTTGGCCTTTTGAGTTGGCCTGTTGAGCCACCACTTACCAAAGCGGGAGGATAAAAACAAAGTAGCGTCTGATGTCAACACCAAACAGCAAAATGAATATAATTAATTTAAATTAAACCAAAGTAAAATTAATTACTATTAAATTAATTAAGGTCAGTTAAGGATAATTTAGATTCCTCTAAAATCTAGGAAACTGAAAAGTTGGTAGCAAGTTTACATATCTTGGCCTCAGCTACATTCCTCTTGGCCAATCCAGAAGAAGGAGTCTCAAAATTTGTTTGACTGATTCTGTTTGATGTGGCTCTTTCCCGAGGCATTGCCTGGGTCTCTTGAGTTGGGTTGTGTGAGCGTGAGATGCCAAAGGAGCATTTTTTCCTTTAAACTCTGGAAATAAATAGAAATATCTGGGGGTTGGAAAATTGGGAGAGCTGTCTTGTGGTCATTTACCGGTCCAAGGATAAAATGTCTGGTACCAAGCTCTTCTTTGTAACACAAAGGAATTCTCTTGTTTGGAAATATATGTAAGGACATTTTCTTTTATTTAAAAGTACTGGGAAAGTTACATCCAAGTTACATCCAACCTTTATTTAGTTTCAGAGAGTTTGAAATAAAACAATATCAAGAAATATTATTGGAAAGTCAGAGCTGTGTATTAATATTTCTTTTGAAAAGGCATGAACATTGATTTAATAGAGAAAACATCAAGGTCCCTGCAGCACCTACCTCACTTCCCCAGGCCAGGGATCCCATCATTCCTTATTAGCCCATCCGAGCATTAATGCCTTTGGAAGAGTTCTTTCTCATGATCCTACCAGGGTTACAATATATTAACATTAGGCAGGGAGTAGGGAGTGTCATTGAATACATTTAGCGAGACCAATGGGAGGCTGGAATAGAGGCAAGCACTGTAGGAATACCAACTGGGGTTAGACTTGGTCTTTTTATTTACTTAGCATTGGGTGATGTTACAGTAGCCAGGAGACTACAATACTAATGCAGGGTTGTAGTTTGTCTGTCTAAGACTGCTAGCTCTGTTTTGTTCATTCCCATGCCATTACCATGGTGTGTCACACGTGGCGAGCTAGCTTCCCATCAGAAAGAAAGATGAGCGGCTTTCCTGCAGTGTCATCCGGGCCCTCTCTCTCCTCTCCGAAGATGCCTTGCAAATGGACGTCGCAGTCAGGATAGTCCAGCGCCATCAGGATTCTCTCCATCTGTATGATGCACTGGCTTGTCTCCCCACTGAAATGGTACCTATTTATCTACTCGCCTATGCTTTTAAATTGCAAGGTGGGCAGAAGCTGAGACAGGTGATGGGAGCTCACCCTGTCATGCAGTGCTAGGATTTCAATCGCTAGAGCAAAAACCATTAATAGCATCATTAAGCACTGAGTTACCACACCTCTTCACTTGGGCATTGAAGAGACAACATAAAGATGGAGGCAGAAGTACAAGTATCAGCATCTTTACAGATGGCACAATACATGACCTGTTCCTCTTCTGATTCTCATATCACTTCCTTTCACTGTGGTCTGTATACTTCGGATTCTCTCTTGGCTATGAATTGCCCCCTCTTACTTTTAAGCTTCTTTTCTTATAAATCATTACCCATTTTCTTATTATTCCAGTAGAGAGAATATAATTTAGATCCAAACTGTAAAAACCTCCACCTGACTTTCCCTCTCCCGTCTCATTGCAAAGAAAGGCAAAGGGCAATATCCTATCTCAGAGTGAATTGCTCTTTGGAAACAGAAGCGGAAGAGCTAGCCTTGAAGTTTCACTTTTGGATATGGATGCTTGAAAGTGAAGTTGGTAATTTCTGAGAGACGCTGACTCAATTTACACAAAGCTTCTGCCACTTTGATGAGATGTCATTGTGGAGAACGTTGCAAAGACTTTTCTCTGTTGCTCTGGTTGGAGGGGACAGAAATCAGAAAATCTAATGTTTTAGCAAGAACAGTGCTCTTTACAAGACCCTAGATCAGTGATGGCGAACCTATGGCACAGGTGCCGCAATGGGCACACAGAGTCCTTTCTGTTGGCTTGCAAACCAAATTGTCCCAGCATTGCTCCAGTGCTGAGCATGCTCAGAAGAGAGTAGTGACATCGGATCATGACATCATGAGCCACGACTCATTAGCTGCGACACGTTTGGGCACTCAGTGCCTAAAAGATTAGCCATCACTGCCCTAGATAGATAGAAGACCCTATCTCAAATGTTTAAAACTGAGGCTGTTATGGCTGCATTTGTACCTGCTTCACCTTGTTACTGAATTAACTGGATGGACTAGACTAATAAATAAATGTGTTGTGGGTGAATTTTTGATTGTGTTATGTTGGTGGATATGCATTTTCAATTTTTTTTATGTGAATAGGAATAACATTACTGTAAATGGGGCAATATGATAAGAGGGAGGTCAAAGTATTCAGCTATTTTTACTGGGAACATTGAGTATGTTTGTTGGATTTGGGGTTGAAAGCTTTGTTAGTCAATGTGATCATCTTTCATTAACAGATAGATGATATATAGATTCCATAAATCAGTATTTTATTATTTATTTATTTAAATTTTTATACCACCCTTCTTCCCGAAGGGACCCAGGGCGGTGTACAGCCATTTAAAAACATATTAAACATAACAAACACAACAAAGACAATTTAAGAGAAAGTTAAAAATAGTATAATATATATGGCTAAATTTAAAAGACCGTGAAATATATCCAATTTCGGTCAAACCTAAAATGTAAAAATATCTAAAAATCTGTATCCTATTAAAAATGGGGGAAGGCGTGATTAGATCAGATCAGCCTGAATAAAGAGGTAGGTTTTTATAGCTCGGCGGAAAGCACGGAGGTCTGAGATAATACGAATCTCTGGAGGGAGGTTATTCCATAGGGTGGGAGCTGCCACAGAGAAGGCTCTCCCCCTGGGGGTCGCCAGACGACATTGTCTGGCCGATGGCACCCTGAGAAGGCCCTCTCTGTGGAAGAGGACAAGTCAGTGGGAGGTATTCGCTGGCAGAATGCGGTCCTATAGATAACTGGGTCCTATGCAGGGAAGTAGCACTGTCACTGTACTGTGGGCATATGGTTTCTTTTTTGCTCAAAATAGAATTTATTTTTTCTTGGGAAGAATACTGCATCCTATGGTGATTACTGTAGAGCTGCCTTCTACAATGTGATGTTCTCCAAGAGTTTCTCACTATAACTCCTATTGGCCTCAACCAGCATTGACATTGATCAAGGAATGCTGAGAATTTAATCTATAGAAATGAATGGACTTATACCAACTTCTATTGCATCACAGAACTTGATGAGCTACTAGCATTTTTCTTCTTTCTTGATCATCTCATAGGTTTGTTGATGAGGAGAAAATGGAGGAGAGGAGAGTAATCCAAATCGAGAGTCTAATAACTCCTGTTTTCCTATTGTCTCTTCATCCGCTTTTCTCATTTTTTATTTACACCTTGGGAGTTTTCAACAGCACATACTTTTATCCTCTCCACTACAAGGCCTCACCACTACAAGGCAAAGGGGTACATATATCAGAGAGGGCTGTAAAAGCACCATAAAGTGGTATATAAGTCTAAGTGTTATTGCTATTAGTATTGAAGCTGGTGACTGGTCCAGAGTCCATCCTCTGTTAGATTATAAGTCTAATGCTAGACCTGGAGGGCTCATATTTTTTGTCAGTATTGTTTTCAAGGGGAAGCCATATTAGTCTATTGTAACAAAAAATGAAAAGTGACTCATTCACTGAAATGAGTCTACAGTGTTTATATTTCTACACTTCTTGCAACACTTGAAGTGGATGGAAGCATATAAAAACTAATGCCAAAATCTGTTTCCTTTAAGATGTTAAAGAGTATTGTTTTGATTATTACATGATCAACAGCTTTTAGTTGACATCTTCAAGTCTAGGATGTCTCTACCTGTGACTTCTTTTTTGAACTTACTCCAAGTCAATGAGTTTCATTTAACTGGATTCTAATAAAACTAAAGCAATTCCCTTTCTGATAGGGAGAACAACCGAAACTTAAAGAGATGGCTAAAATTCATGACCCATTCTGTTTGGAGGAACTGCTGCAGGAATAATAATGTTTAATATTGACTAATAATGCTGAATTGGAAAAATTACTTTCAGCCCCTTTGGTTCCTTTATTAATAATCCTAAATTTCTCTGAATAGATCACCAAAAAAGTAATTTTAAAAAATAAGACTGCAATGGAGTATGTGATCACTTATTTAGTTACTTATTTGTTCATTTGCATTCTCTTTAGGTTATTGCTCTTGGATCAAAAGTTATATTTTCAAAGGGCCTTTTTTGTGGGAAATTGCAAAACTTTATGATGATTAGTGTAGGACTTGCAAGAGTTATAATGTGTCTACAGATACATTTGGCACATTTTTTTAATGAATAGACATACAGCTTCTTTTGTCATTCAGCACTAATCATAACAAATGGAGAAATGTTTTTTCAAAACACTTCTTTATACATCTGTTATGTTCCTTTTAATTTGGAAAATGTTTTATCAATAAAATGCTTTATTTCACTTTGCGATACTCCCAGGTTCAATGTAATATTCATCTTGTATGGATAAAGGTTTGAGCTTGTTCCTACTTTCAACAGAAAGCTACAGTTTTTTCTTTCAAATTTGCAAAATTATATAAACTGAGTAGAGAGAACAGGATCATGCCAGCTTTCCCAACATTACTCTCCACATGTTCAGCCTTAGTTGGAAAGAATCTCCCATTTCCATAGAGTGCTATTTGCAAATGGACTTGAATCTTTATATTAATCAATATAAAAATCTGATTACATATGACATCTCATGCACATGGAGCCCACTGTCTGATTATAGCTACCCATACAAAGGACTCCTTTCACAGGTTATAGCAGAAATGCAGAACACAAAGAACCAAAATGTGTTGGTCCCTGAAGCTACCGTTAAAGTATTATTAATACAATGGGAGGAGGAAATTCTTTAACACACAAGTAATTCAATTTGACTAAAATTATATATACATTGAATTAAATTCAAGTTAGTTTTTGGTCCCTGAGAACCAGTTTGGTGTGGTGGTTAAGATATCAGGCTAGAAGTTGGGATTTCTAGCCTTGCCTTAGACATACAGACAGATGGGTGACCTTGGACCAATCACTCTCCCTCAACCCAAGAAAGCTGCAGAGACTTCTGATTTAGTCCTAGTAGAAAGGGTTACTTTCTTAAGCCTGAACTGAAACATTAAAACTGGCAAGTAGTTAGAAGATTGTAGAGTCAGTTTGGTGCTGTGATTAAGACAACAAGCTAAAAACCGAAAGACCATGCGTTCTAGTTCCACCTTGAGCACAAAGCCAGTTGGGTGACTTTGGGCTCATCCTTTTTACTCTCCATTCCAGAAGGAGGCTGTTGTTTGAAAGACCTTTCCAAGAAAACTACAGGGACTTGTCTCTGTAGTTTTGTGAACTATTTTTATGAATGTAACCGCAGTAGCCACTCAAAGCTCAGCCGCAGCTATCATCCAAGGCAAAGTTGTGCACCGTTGATGTAAAGGCTAGGTACAGGGCCAGCTGACTTTCCAGTGTCAAGGGCAGGGCCAACCAATCTGGATCTTTCTGCTGAAAATGTGTCTGTATGGAGTATATTATATTATAAAGATCTTTAGAAAGTCCCTTTCAAGAGAAGTTTAGTCAGATTTATCGAATCATTTCCTCCATGCATTTTGTAGTTTTCAATGGCAAGGAACTATTAAGTAAAAGGAGAGGGATACCACACAGAGGACAATCATTGTATGTTCAGGCTTTCAGATTCAGTCTGATCATTAAAAGATCTCAGGAAGCACAACTGAAGTGAAATCTCCAGAAGTCATCATGGGCAGTTCTAAGCCCAAAGAACCAGCAATATAGGGTAACATAACAAACTTTCATATGCTCTCTATTCTGATGTTTCTTAAGGTTTGGTAGGCTTAAATAGACCACATTTTTCAAAGTCACGTTCTGTTTCATATCTTGCCCATGATACCATAGCAATTCTATGCTATGTAGGTAAAGGTTTTCCCTATTCCGTCATGTCTGACTCTAGGGGGCAGTGTTCAAATCCGTTTCTTAGCTGAGGGAGTCAGCGGTGTCCAAAGACATTTCACAATATGCTAAAGTGCACATTACCTTCTCACCTAAGTGGTACCTATTTATCTACTTGCATTTGCATGCTTTTGAACTGCTAGGTAGGCAGGAGCTGGGGTGAGTAACAGAAGCTCACCCTGTCATGCGGTGCTCGGGTCTCCAGTCCAGAGTGTCAGCTTTTCAGCTGACAAGCTTAATATCTTTAATCGCTGAGCCATCACACCCCTTACAGCAATTCTAAAGGTGTGAATTGATAAATATTTAGGATATCACCAAACTCAGGCCTCTTGAGTTGCACATCCCTAAGTATCAGAGAAGGGAAATTCTGCTTTAGCAATATTAATAGTACACAGACTTACATACCACTTGACAGTGCTTTACAGCTCTCTCTAAGCAGTTTACAGAGTCAGCATATTAGCAATAGCAGTTAGACTTATATACCACTTCACAGTGCTTTATAGTCCTCTCTAAGCGGTTTACAGAAATCAGCCTATTGCCCTCAACAATCTGGGTCCTCATTTGACCGACCTCAGAAGGAT
>JANHFO010002174.1:31723-42871 GCA_032468095.1 Pareas carinatus
ATGAATGAATGAATGAATGAATGAATGAATGAATGAATGAATGAATGAATGAATAAATAAATAAATAAATAAATATGCAAGAGGAATCTACCATAGGTATTCTAGTAGATTACTACTTAAGTATGAGCCAGCAGTGTGCTTCAGCTTCAAAAAAGCCAAAAAGGTCTAAGACTGCATCAACAGAGGGATACCATTAAGATCACAAGAAATGATAGGAATGTTTTATGCTGCATTAGTTAGGCCACACTTGGAATATTGCATTCAATTCTGGTCACCATGATACAAAGATGCTGAGACTCTGGAAACAGTTCAGAGAAGAGCAACAAAGATGATTAGGGATCTGGAGGTTAAAGCATACGATGTATGGTTGAGGGAGATAAGTATGTGTGACCTATCAAAGAGAAGAACTAGGGGGTAGTGGTCATGATAACTTCTTTCCAATACTTGAGGGGTTAACACAGAGAAGAGGGAGTTGACTTATTCTCCAAATCACCTGAGGGTAGGTCAAGAAATAACAGATGGAAGATCATTAAAGAGAGATCCAACCTGGAATTTTTCTGACAGTGTGAACAATCAATGGAACAGCTTGTCTCTTGGGAGTTGTAGGAGCTCCATCACTGGAGATTTTCAAAAATAGACTGGACAGCGATTTGACCAGGATGGTATAAATCTCCTGCCTGGAGCAGAGTATGGGACAAAGAGATGGACCTCCAAGGTCTCTTCCTGCCCTATGATTCTATGTTCTATGCTCTTTCAAGGGCCCAACATGTCCTGAATTTAGATTCCATTTATTGTATAAAAATATAGGAGAAGGGTAATGTTTAAGCCTATCACGAAAATTCCTGACACATTCACACCAACTGAAGGGCACTCTGGTCCAGAGTGCAGCAACTCATGCAGTTTTAGGTACATGTGTGGAATATGATTCAATAAGCTGTATAGACAAGGAGAGGGCAAGTTTTTGAGATGCTCAAACTCAACTGATTGTAGCAATTCACCATCTCAGCCTGGCACAAAACTCCTAAGTATATTTTAGCAACATTAAGACTTCCCCATGCTGGCTGGGGAATTTGGGATGCTGAAGTCCACAAGTCTTAAAGTTGCCAGGTTGGATATTCCTGTTTTAGACCTTTCACAGCTTATGGGTGTTGAAGAACAGCAGTGCAATATTGGGGTCAATACATGTTAGTGGTGCATTGTTTTGCTATAGGACAGCTTCAGAAATCTTGCTCTGAATCTGTTTTGAAGGTGGGTCTCTGGCTGCCAATGGCATTAGCAGTAATAGCGCAGGTGGCAGCAGGAACAATTCAGAGCCATGGGGGCTTTAACTGAAAACTGAACTTCAAAACCCTTAGAAGAATTGTTTTTTCAAATGCTCTGTGTGTGGCCATCTTTGCTTCAGTTTTCAGCTTTTCCTAAAATAATAATAGTAATAGCTTCCTGAATTAATCTGGAGTTGACCTCCCCCATCCCCCAAGTTGGTCATCAATTGACTGTGTGCCTCTAATGCTTCTGCTACTGTGCTTCAAGATCTTGTCTCCGATTTTCTTTTTCCTGATTAGATCTCTGTAGGGATATTAATCGGTGTCATTCAAAACGCAATGCCCTGCTTCAAAGCACACCCCAGTCGGTATCTTCTGGGAAGTTGGCACAGCCCCATTCAGCTGTAAGATCAGGCTTACGTGTGAAGCACAATGCCATATGTTACGAATTTACTCTTGGCATGCCTTCTCCTACATACACATGTTTCAGGAGAGCAAAACTCCAAGGTTCAGGTTGTTAAGTTTGAGGAAGATTGAAGCTAGAATTACAGAAAGTTGCCTGCAGTGGGTTCAGCTTCCTTTGTCTTTTTAGTTCATTTATTTAATTTAGTTGCTCATTTTGTCTTCATAGAAATCAGGACAAGTAAATCAAACTTAGTTTGTACTGTGGTGTTCATTGGAAAAAGTGTTTAGGTCATCTTTAGTGAGCTGTCAAGGTTTTCTCAAAATAAGCACCGATTTTGGTCTAGTGGTTGAAATGTTGGGGTATTTGCGGGGAGTTCAGCCACAAAGTCTGTTTGATAATTTTGGACCTGTTATCTTTCAGCTTTTCTACTCCACAGAGTTGCTCTGAAAATAAACCAATGATGGTGGTAGTCGGTGGTAAAGACTATACTGCCTTGGATGAAATTATTGATTGATGCATTGTAAGCTTCCATACTAATCTCTTCAAATGAACAGCTGTATGTGTTAATTTTTGCCTTATGGTTTATAATATAAAATATATATGGCATAGAGGGTGATGAAGAACTGAAGAAGCTTCTTAGATGAGAAGCAAAACGTTTTCAAGGAAAAAACCATGAAAATCCAGTTGCTTTGTGGAAAAGCAGCTTTGAGAGTCTTTAAAAAACAAAAAAAATTCTTGCTAGGACAACTAAATATTGTGCATTGAAGGAAGAAAAAAACTGGAAAGTATCAATTGGCTGTCATTCTTGTGCCCTCCCCATCGATCAGCTACAGAAAGATGGAGGGTTGGGACACAACAGGAGGGTGCTAGCTCAGCACTGTATAACTAGTAAAAGATAGTATGTGAGGGATAGCAGGAGTTGTGCGAAAGGGTCCTAACTATCCATACCTATTGATAGAAGTGTGACAAGGGTGACAGCTGATGAAACAAGTGTTGCAATGCAAACGTACCCTATCATACTTATGAGTGACATTGCGATGCAAGAAGAAAGAGCAGAGTGTATGAATTCACCCTGCACATTTAATCATGTTGGTATCATTGAGGGTAACTGTGGCTTCTTATGGGTATATTTCCGTATAACTCGCTACAACCATATACATGTACAATAATGCTTAGCTACAAGTTGAATTTATTTTAATGGAGTCAGGGAGTTGGTGGCAATTATAAATCGACTGTGATGTGGTGATGGTGCTGAATACAGATAAACATAATAATGAAACTGTCAACAGCAGAACATTTGCACCAATTATTCAGAGTGAGCAGAGTCATGCTATGGATGCAACATCTCAATTAGACCAAGTCAAGCAGCCTCCTCAGGCCTCAGATCAGGTGGGTGGATTGTAGAAGCATTGCAATCAGCACTCTGGTCCCTGCTGGTCAAGAGGAGCTGTTTTTGCCACAGGCAGCAAAATGTCTTGCAGCGTTTCAGTGTAAAGAAAAGGGACTTGTAAACAAATCTCCCTTTACATCAGGGTTTCTGAAACTGTGGCATGAAGTCCACTGGTGGTCTGTAGAGCTCATGAGGTGGTTCATTGCAACTTCCCAACTGCAATCTGCCTGCCAGAACTTGATCCGCTATTCAGTTCTCACTAAATTGACCACTGGTCAGCTAAAAATGTTCAGTGCCTGAAAAATAGTTTACTGAAATGTACAGGTGGCAAAGCAGGTAACAACATGTGTACCAAAATTTAGAAAATGCGCAATAATGAACAGATTTGTGTCCCATCACCAGTTACAAGTCTGCTACGTGGAGCTATGATCTCGCAGAAGCAACCCAAAATGAAACACGTAAATAGGAAAGGATGATGATGAAAAGCTAAAAGTGGGATTTTATTAGCCTGGAGATCTGCTTGGGTTGATGTACCCAGAGTGCTGCATAAGAAAATTCTTGACCAGCAAATTTGTGATAAGAGTTATTATCGTGTATGAGATGCATAACATGATTGAATAAGTATTTAATCTGGCGTGATTCAGTTTTTTGTGCAAAATTTAGTTTTGGAAGGCCTTTAAACATGAAGGCATAGGAAGGCAAAAAGAAAAATGATTGGAAACCGTATTTATGTTACTGGCTGATTTCTGCACTTCTTGAACACATATTTAATGCCCACAATTGCAGAAAGTTGGAGAAACTCTGCTTTAAGTCCCAGCGATCCTTGAAAAATTTGGAAAGAGATGGGTTCTATTTCCAACTAAGATGATGGTGAAACTTTATTAGTTGTATGTCTATGGAGATTCTCAGTCATCCAGATCATGGTTGCCCCAAAGGTGCTTTTTCAAGAGACAACTGGACTTTCTTGTCTTTCCTCGAAGATTTATTTGTTGTACAATGTCAATGCTGGCCTACATGGAGGACAAGTCAAAGGAAAATCAGAAAAGTGTGGAGTTATTCTCTATTCTGGAACTGCATGCGTTGGCCCAACGTTGTGTTATTTATTCCCCTTCACTACATAATAGCAAGCGAAGAAGGCTATAATGTATTCACTGTAAAAGCTTTGCCTTTAGACACTTATTGAAAGCAATGTCAATTGCTCATTAATCTGAAGGTGCTTTAGTATTGATTTCATACCATGCTTCTTTCTGGACATCCATCATATGCACATTAAGCAACAGCCTAGATCCAGACTGTAATCTTTTACCTATTTAACTAGAAATTCTCTAAGGAGCAAGCCCCTACATCTGAATAAACATGCTCAGCAAATTGTGAAGCAAGTGATCCCATTTTGGTGAGAGTTCGGCCTCTTCTGCTTGTTCTTCTGGTGTGCCATCTGCTGTCACCAACATCCTCTTCTTTCTGCCCAGACATCTCCATCTGACCAAATTCCTGGCATTTTTCTTTCATTTTCTCACTTGGGAAGCTGCTGCTGAGCTACAGGGAAAATCAATTCCCAACAAGTCATGATCAGAGCAGCCCGAGAATAAAGGGGAGTTGCCACATCCAATGCAGGGCCAACTGCTGCACTAACAGAAACGTAGATCTCCAAAAAAAGGCTAGTAGCAAGGGAGACCAGCAGCACTATTCATTTCATTCCTGCGGGACATTCATAGGAATGCTGGTCAAGACAGCAGTTTGGGGAATGGCAAGGATCTCAAGCACATCCCTGGCATTGAATGGATGAGCTTGTACTGAATAACCAGATTCTACTGACACGTCTGTCTATGAATGATTAATAATTTGTTCTGACTAGAATCTGAAAGTGCCAGATTTCACTAAAATCCTGTGGACAAATCTTGAAATTTGCTCAGTGTTCTTTACCTCACCTCAGCCTAAATCAACTGGCAATTTGTCTTCTAAGAAGAACTGATCTTTTTTAAAAAAATCTGTTTCTTCAGTAGCTGTTGCAAAATTATTCTCAGGTCACTGCTGCCAGCTTATGTTTTGATGATTGCTTGGTATGCATCTTGGATAGTCTTAACATCCTATTTCTTCCCGTCCTCTGTTTTTAATGACAATTAATGCAACATGATCAACTGTGAAAAGTCCCAAAATGATAATTACAAATACCAAAATATCTAATTGCCTCCAATTATTTGTAAAGTTTGGGTACACATATATCTAATTCATAACCAGACAACATGATATTTCCTACTCTTTCACTTTATCAGATTTATTCAGATGTACAACATTTTTAGCTCTTCCTTCACTCTCAACTCCCTAGAGTTTCAAGTGAGCCTGATTGACTAAGTTAATAGCCAACAGAGATAGTGATAATGAGATGTATAAATTTGATTAGCTAAATGAATAAATTGCCTATGTGGCCATATCTGCTCTTAGTAATATCAATAGAGAATGAAATCAGATTGGCCATATTGGTGATTACATCATCACAACAAATATGGATTTTTTGATTAAGTGTAATCAAGTGGAAAAATCCAGGCTTGGAATAATGTAACAAATGTCAGAAAAACAATAGAAGCAGTGAAGCCACAAAGAGTTCAAAAAGGTCTGCTTCAAAAATACATATTCCAGTAACATCATAATGAGCACGGCACACAATAGCTAAAAGACAAAGGCTATACTATATAAGGACAGAGAAAGGGAAGGGAGGATAATTTTTACATAAAAAAGGAAACCTGGAACATTTACCTCAACATTGACCTGGACCTCAACCAACCCATGAAATTCCTTTAACATCTTTTAGTTTTTCTTAGTATAAATAAAATCCTAAATCTGTCCGATCAAACACTGATCTAATGTGCATTCTATTTTCTCTTTCTCTATCCCAATCTTCTCCAACCAGAATTTGCAACAGGTCCCCATCAACGGATGTATGATTGAATTTTAGTTTAAGGAGCCTTATTAAAGAGATGGAAAGCAAAAGAAAATTATTTCCTGAATTCCCCATTGACTCTTTCTACCAAACACAACTTGCTTGGTTAGATATTTAGAGAGAAAACCCAGCCACATAAGAAATAGACGGGTCTAGTGAAATGAAGCATATATGAATTGGAAGGATCTCGGAAGTATTTGTCGCTCGAAATTATGTTTCCAAAAATTTATTTTGTAAAATATAGGCAATTATTGACATCAACTTTAACAATGGAGCTGCCATTATTATTGTTTTCTTTAGAATAGATTCGTGAATGCTACTGGGTGATTTCATATGATAGCCTGTATTGTTAACTATCTGAATATTCTTAAATAGTAACTTCTACCATTTTCTTGTGGAGTACATGCCTCATAATTCCTGACATTACACAGTGTTGATAAAATAATGCTTTGCAATAATAATAGAAGAGACTCAGCATGGTATTTCAATAACATACTACTATTGAGCTTTTTCATAGTCTTCCAGCAGATTTGACTACTCATGCAGACACTGAGAACAACATTGTACTAGAGAGATCAAAGCAATAGGGTGTTTTACAATTAAAGCTAGGAAAAGTGATAGATCGAGGGTCCGGAGGAACGAGGCAGAGACAGGCTGCGGTTGATATCTTTATTTAGTATGGTGAACACTCACAAGAATGGCACCCGGCTGGTCGACTGCCCCCTATATACCCAGTGTGGATGGGCAACCGGCCAATCAGGGCGCTGGGCATTCCCGTGCCTGGGAATGCCCTCCCACGCCCGGGAATGCCCTCCCGCAGGATATAACAAAAAGAACGGTGTTATATTCACCATTCCCTCATCTAAACCACCATTCCCTCATCTACAACTCTCATGGTTAGTGTTTAAAAAAATCTGTAGTTAAATACACATGAAGGCTATTCAGCGAAAGTTTCAAAAGGACCACTTCACCTTCATTCCTCCCAAAAGACAAATAGTACTAATGTTTCTGATTTTCATTTTTGGAATTGAATTCATAAAATACTAGTCATTTCTGTGTACTCTGGATAGTTTGTTTATTGTGGCTTTACATGAGGACCATAGATAATTCATTCAAAGGGCTATGTGAAATGTTACATTTGTTTTGAATGTTTATTTTGGCTTCTCAAAGTAAACTGATGGGAAAATCTTGTATACTAGCCCCACCTTAGTTATATTTGTGGAATTTCCATGTTTAACCACAAAATACTCTGTGACTGTACCCATGCTATGTTGTTTTATTGTCATCAACACAATTCAGCTTTGGTGGGTAGTTTGAAACAGGACATTGATTTCACAGACTCTTCTAGCTTTTTTGTATAACAGTAAGGCTGGATGTTTTAATACTTGAAACAAAGCAGTAGGTGGGATCTTCCTACTTCTTCTCTTTGATAGTTTGTGGTTGACTTGTTGAAGGATTAAATCTCATACATGTATATACTTTGTTTATTCCCTCCCCTCTTCTGCGTTGTTAACCACAGGCTGACTGTCCTAAGCATGTAATGAGCTGATAACTAAAGCAGAACTAGAAACATTGAGGAATGCACAAGAGGGATGCATTTTCAATTGTGTAGCTGATCTAAACTGATGTATCATTTTAAAAAAACAACAACTGAAGATGGGCCATAATTCTTCAAAATGGTTTCGTGTTTACAGTTGAAAGATTTCTGCATGATCATTTCCAAATAAATTTGAAATAAAATATCAGAGAAAATTGTTTTAAGTCTCACTTTCTTGGGACAGTTATTCTCTGTTGTGCACCTGACCCCATTGCTTACACAGTTGCAGGAATCATGAAATCAGCTTTTCCCACTGTTGAAACAGTAAAAATCACAAACATCCCCAAAACAAGAAAAGTAAAGAGAGATGAAAACAATTAGTCTACTTTCTCCAAATGTTAGCAGGGTGATAGAGAATACATTATTCCAAACCAGACATCGACACAGGCAACATATTCCAATATCTGAGATTGCACACACAAGTATCCATTTCATCTGCAAACAGGATGATTTATATGATTTAAAACAGGACCAAAAGATACTAACTGGTTCAGAAAGTTTTATGATCTAGAAGGGATTTGAATTCATCTAATTATTCCACCATGTATGTTTCTTTTTGTGGGAACACATATCAACCTTCTTCTGCAGTTTGCAAAGTAAAGATTCTATTGACAACTCTCCACAATGGCCAAGATCCCAGTGTTGAAAAGAGCTTAATAAATGATGTTCTGGAAGGTGTGGGGTTCCAATGATCTGGAGCAGAGGATAAAAAAGGAAAGCACCCTCCTCTCTTTGGAAATTGACCTCTGCTGATTATGTCTAGCCTAAGGAAATTAACTCACTAAACTGGAAGGCATCAGGTGACTAAAATTGGGAAATTGCCACATGGCAACTGCAGAATGAGAAACAATTGTTCCAGAATTTGTCCATTTTTCTTTGTGCAATTTTGGGTTAGACAGAGCAGAACCTAACAACATGAACAAGTCCCTGAGACACACATCAAGTATCTTTTTTTATCAAACTTGATAATGTCAGAGACCCCTTTAGCAGTCTGAAGACCAAAAGCCACATAAGGCAGATGACTGTCACAAGGAAAATCAGCCCTTGCCTCCTCTGGTTCTGATGACATTTGGAAGAAATTTGCTCTCCTTGTTTCATGTGGATTTTTATTGCTTTCTGAAGCCTATTGATTGCCATTTTTTTTGTAAAGAGATCAGATACTAATCTTAAAATGTATCTCAATAAACAAGCAAGCTAATTGGATGACTAGCCAAACTGCAACCTTATATTTACCATAAAGAAGAAGATGGGATCATTGTTTCAGAAAATCACATCTACTTTAGTATTGTAGACAATCAAGTAATAGAAAATACACGTATGCCAAAAAAATCCTCTGTATTGGCTCAGCACACTAAACTAGGTTTATATGACTCTCATTCACCATTTTATTTTATTGCCTAACAATTCATTTTTGTGACTGACATCTTTTCTGAGATTATCACAATTTTTTTTACAGGATTTTGTGTATAATATACACAGGATGCATAATTTGTTGCTATCCTCAGACATCCTTTCTGTCCATCAATCTCAATGTTTATGAATAAATTAAATAGTTTCAATTATAATGCAATTATAATAGTTTCAATTACTGTAATTGAAACCCTTTGGGGAATTCCATTTTTACTGCCCCTCATTATTAAAACTATTTCTGCCATATGCTCCAAAAATATCCCTGCTCTAAGCCTGCTTAGGTATCTTGTCCATGAATAGAATATCTAAAGAGGAAATCTAACATGATGAAACACGATGTCACCAAAACTTGAGGCAATATATAGCTTTAAGCAAAACGTTATTGATCCCTTATAGATGTTGATTAATCCTGAAGATTTCTTACAGCTAGATGGCTTTGGTCTTATTCACTCCAAATGGATCTAGAATTCTTTTGATTAAATTTTATATTCAAGTCCCAAGAAGCACCTAGAATTACCACATATACATAGCGCAATCAAGCACATACAAATGTGCTTGATTGCAGATGAATTATAGAACAATCCAAAGTATATGATATTGTCAAGAGAGTAAAAGAATTGCAATGGAAATGGACCGGTACATAGCAAAAAGAACTGATGGCAGGTGGACCAAGGCAGTCGTAGAATGATTTCCGCTTGATAAAAAGTGTTAGATCAGTGTCGATCGGGGTTTGTATAGACGAGGCAGAGGCTGATTCTTTGAAAAGGCCTTATTTGTTACAGTGAGCAGTTTGAAACTGAGTGGCTCTCAGCGGGTTTCGCTCTTTAAACCGGACACAACAAAAAGCATCCACAAAAGAGACCTAAAACAAGATGGATCGATGACATCAGCAAGTATTGTGGGTCCAATTGGCAAAAGAAAGCTCAGGACCATATGAGTTTGAAACATGTGAAAGAGGCCTTCATCCTGCAGTGGATAGACAATGGCTAGAGTGATGATTATGATTTCTTCATTGTTTGATTTCACTATGTAACAAATACAAAAATGCTTTATTCTCTTTTTATTAAAGGGTTTATATATTTATTATATATTTAGAGAACATTAGGAAACTGTCTTCTAGACTTTGATTACTGGTGCATTTTGATTAATATTGTTGATAGTGACCTGCAGTGGCTGTCCAGGATTTCAACTTGAACTTTAGATGCTGGTGCTCAGCTTGCAACTTTCAGCAGGCAATTTTGTACAGATGAGTCTTCAGATGAACACTTTTCATACCTCAAGGAGGTCCTGGTTGATGAAACAAGTTATTTAGTCTATGCAAAGTTATAAGATTATATCAAATGCTATCACTGAGTTATACCATTTCAAACTGTAGTATGGGAGGAATAACAAAACAAGAACTTTTTTTGCTATCAAAGTCATCAAAAAATTCCCATGGATTTCCTGGTGGTTCTATCCAGGTTGCCTTGGTCTTTTCTTTGTCCTCAAGATGGCTTTTCATGGAATTTGCCAATTTGCTTTCATTTTTACTTGCCAATTGGCTTTGCTGTTAACCTAGTCCTGACCCAGTGCAGACGTACACCTGAGTATATGAACAGAGCAATGGAATGAGCTGTTTTTTGCCAAACAGGTGTGCTTCAGATGTGTTAGGTTGTAACTCCCCAAATTCCAGCATTGTGAATTGCTAAAAATCCTGTCCAATTTATTCCAGTTTAGAGGTTTTTATCCCAGTGAATAGATATGTTTGTGACTATTGATGTTTGCAACTTCTGATATCTATATGTATCTTCCCCTATTATATAACTTTTCAAAAACAGCAACATTGCAATTGTTGGATACTGGGTTCAGTCATAAGACAGAGACGGTTGTAGTAAAACAGGAACATTTATTTACAAATAAATAGCAGATTACATGCTAGAATGAGAGAGAAGAATGCTGTGCAACAGCCTTTATATCTATAACAGGAACAGTGTTAACCAACACAACCCTTGGTTTTCCCACACTTTGTCCGGGCTGTAGACAACCGGTCTGACCTTCTTCTTCTTTTTTATATTTAAAAGTTTTATAAACACAAACATAATCAAATAAGAAAAATAAAACAAATACAAAGATTAAATATTTCCCTCCTTTACCCCCTGTCCCTCC
>JANHFO010002174.1:57521-69368 GCA_032468095.1 Pareas carinatus
CTTTTGGAAGCTTGCAAACTTCCAAAAATGTATGATGGTTAATCATATATTCCCTGCTTGGTCTCCTGTCTTTGCTTATGGGTCATAGGAATGTTTTGCTGTTTTGGGCAAAAAGAGAAGCTCATGGTTTTCATTATATGCTGTAAACATCCATGGCAGAAGGTCTCTAGAGGATGATCATCTTCTCTCTCTCTTTCTCTACTTATTTTACTGAAACATTAAATTATACTGAGAAAAAATGATATGGCCAAGCATATAGGAATGTTTAGGTAGGGAGATATATCTGAGATCTTGCCTATTAGAATCAATGGAATTTTAGTTAATCATCACTAAAGTATCATGATTGTCAAGGACTTAGGCTAATATTTTTCATCTCCAATTTAAAGTTAGATGAGGTGATCTGATACCAGAGTGAATAATGTTGGGCTAAGTGGAACAGTTTTATACATTGCTTCAATTCCAGTGACTTTATTAGCTTTTAACTGTCAGGACAACTAAATTTTGCTTGCAAAAATGGAGAAGTGGATGGCAGGAAAGAGTGAGATGATTGCTTGCATCTAGGGGTTGTTCATGGTTTTGCAGGCCATATCTAGAAATCATAAATGTATATTTTTTATTCATATTACCAGTGTCCAGTTTCACTGATATTATAATTATATAACATATTTCATGTGCCTCATCTTAAGGTGAAGAATTCTTTATAATCTCCAGATACATTAGATTTGATATGCAATATGTACACTAAATTTCACGTAGAGCACATACTCAGTACAACCAGCAAGTAGAAGTAGTAGATGATAGAGTAATGATAATAATTTATTTTATTAAACTTAGGTGCCACCCAACTCCCAACCAGTCTGGGCAGTTCACAACAACCAGACAAAGAAATTATAATAAAAGATAAAAAATAAAGGTAAAAAGATCATGATAGGACATAGGTCTAAATAATAACAACAATAAATTATCGCCGTATCATATACACCAGACACTATTTCCCATTCCTGCAGAAGAGCAGTAACCCCAAATATGTCATACATGTTAAACAAGAACAGAAACGTGTTGAAAATAAATAACTGATGTTGAAATTGAATATAGAAGAAAATTTCACGGAGAAAAAGAATAATATAAACTTCCTAATAACATTATATAATAATGTTCTAAATTAATTATTTGAAAACCTTTGCATATGTCAACTAACTTAAGAAGGTACTTTGCATGGTACCTTCAAAATGAGTTAGGTCTCCAGCTTTTTGGATTTGGGCTGGACACTTGCTTTGATCAGCCAACATGGCCACAAACTCAGCTGGTTCAAGCTAATAGAAGTAGCCTGACACATCTGGAACACATTAGGTTAGGGAGGGCTTACTTGCTTGCTCTGATGCTCTTTATTTTGGATTAGAGTAGAAACTGGGAGCAACAAAAACATATTTTCACAGTCCAAGGTCAAATTCCCAAAATGGTAACTCACAGCTAGAAAGAAACAGAGAAGAACAGTCACTAAGTCAGTCTACAAGACAAAAGTCAAACCAGTCTAAGCAAGAATGAAAGGTGCTAAGATGAGAAAGCAGTCCATAAAACTAAGGAGAATTTCGGGACAGATAGAATTCAAGATAAAAAAGGTGATCAGCTGTACCAAATCATGAGTGTCAGGGATTACTTCTAAGCAATTAGTTATTCTAAGATAGAAAATTTATACTGAAAGCAAGAGTTATTCCTTAGTTGGTTGGTGCTCATTGAGTCTGATTAGGTTGTGAGGTCTTTCAGGTGTAGTTAGCAGAATTCTTAAGGGGGGGGGAGTCCCCAATGGCGAACTGCCTTCCACTGCAACTGAGCATTTCAGAATTTTTCCACCTAATGATGGAGCCAGCCATCAACACCCCAACCTACATCTAAAAAGCTATACACAACACCCACCATATAAATATCACACATAGAAAAGCCCAGAGCATGCAGAGAAGTTCCATCATGAGTCCAAAAGCTCAGAAGACGAAACCGCTGGTCCCGGTGACCAACCCAGGTTGGATTCTGCACCTAATGATGTTCTGGGAGGCCCCACCAGCAATGGTGGGCATTTGCCTGGCAATTATAGTCCTAAGTCATAATGGTGATAAAGCAGGATTTCACATGACTGGATCTGATTTTATGGCCGCTTCTGTTGTGGTTGCTGAGCAAACTTGGTGGTTGTAAAACAAATCCATTGTTTGCTATGGGCCAGATTTTACTAGAAACCGAAAATAAATGCTGGTTTCTGGAAAAATTGTCATAAATTGTGGTGACATTACCACAGGGAACAATTGGGTGTAAGTCAAGGATTACCTGTTTTAGTAAGTCTAGAGCAGGATTCTGGGCAAGCTGTGTTTGATCTTACCCCAATCCTAAACCAAGCTCAAACAGAAAGCTTGCTGCCTTTTTCTGTCAAAATAATACAGGAGCTATGTAAATTAAAACAAAATCTGCAGTATTGGAGATAGTTTTAGTTTGAAATGTTTTTACAGAAAAAAGTGGAATGTGGATAAATCACACACATATGGCTGAAGCAATTTGTTTCTCACAGGGGAAATTCAAAAATCTTTGATGACCCAGGCTGATGCCACATGGGGGAAAATGCTGTGCTGTGCTGTGCTCAAATGAGTATGTCAGCATAACCAGCTAGCAATATCCCACTATAAATTCAACATGATTAAATTCTTCAAGATTAATTTAATCTTTTAGCACTTGTCAGTCCACCTGCTTTCCTATTCTTTGCTAAGAACATCTCTGCCAAAAGAAAAAAAAGAGATAAACTGATTGTTCTTTTTCTCTTTAATTATGCATTCTTTTTTTTAAAAAATGTAGAGGTCTTTCTGTTAATTTAAGCTATATAGTTTAATACTTTTGAAATTGGTTAAACTTACTGCTTGCATTATTCTGTAATAGTTGCATTATTGCTATATTGTTATGTTTAGAAATTGCAATATTATTTAAGCTATTGTTACTATGCTTAACATGGAGCTTCATAAAGCCAAAACACAGCAAAGAGATAGATAACACAACTTCTTTACTGCCAGAAAATGTAATCATATGGCAATTTACCATGCTGTCTATACTGACTCAGGAGGAGAACTTGATGAGCTTCACATCCATGACAAAGTCAAGAATAAAAGGATTTATATCCGGGGCTGACTTTAGGTCAAATCAAAGAAGACATTGTTTTGTGTCTTCTTTGATTTGCCAACGTTTAGGAGGATGTCTTTGCTGCCTCTTCTGAATTTTTCCAGGAATGCAAATCCTCCCATTGGTAGGAGGTGACACCATCAGTCAATGTATCCTAGGGCTCCATAAGTCCTTGAGTCAGCATTGACTACCTTCAATGTTATGCAGGTGAACGTCTATCCAGGTAGCACTTTAATCCTTTGATGATTTTCTTCCAATATCCTCTATCTCTCCTTTTTACAAGAGAATAGGGATTCTCATTCACCAGACATTGTAGAGAGACATAATTGAATACAGCTTGTATGCAAACAGTGCAATTGATTTGTTGTCAACATTTGGTCTCTTCTTTCAATATTCAGAATCAGTTTGATTCAGGGAAGATGCAAATTCAGTCAAGATGCATTGGCTACATGTAGTCAAATGCTGAATACAAAAAATACCAGAGTTCCTGATATTTTATTGCAGATTTTCTATAGCTGCAGCTGAGTTTGAAGGACTAGCCTGCTGGCATTTATCTGTGAAAGGACAACCCTTGCTGTATCATTATCTTCCTTTTACCAACAATTTAAACAATTATGTAATTGCAACAGGAAAAGGAGCATTTGCCTCAGAGGAGTTGAAACAGTAATTTCCAAGACATATTGTTCTGGATCAAGGCTGAACAATACCCCTAGGTGTGTCCAGTAATATAATTTCAAGATTTTATCACCAATTTACTTCTGTTATCAAAATCAGGATTTTTTCTTTCTTTCCGAAAGCAAAAAAACGCCTGCTAGATGCATTGTGTATACTCATGATTATAGGCAGCAACATTTAAACTTGGCACTGAAACTTCACTGGGAGTTAAAGGCGAAGAAGCAATATCCTTGCCTTTCTTCTCTGAACAGAAATATTTGTGGGAGGAAGAAGATGGGATCAGGTGCAAAAGATCTCCTTAAGCATTGCTTACTTGTATAATTTATGCCTCTTCTCCTTTATTATTTCACTCTAAAGAAATCCTCTTCAGGAAAAATGTTGGAACTTTCCCCCAGTAGCAAAGATGCTTTGCCTTTTGGATAACAACAAAAAAAAGACTGATAATTGAGCAGAGGACAAGTAAACTAGCTTATAATTCTAATAGGGAATGTGGTAAATATGAGCCTAAAGAACATTTGTAATAATAATAAAAAGGGTTACCTAACTAAGGACTCATAATATACTTATCTTCAGTGGGAGAAGAAACTGTTAATTTAGATATCAAATTTCTTCATCTATTCCTTCTACGGCCAATTTGTTCATTATCATGATGACATAAGTAACCCTGAGCCAACAGTAGGATGCTTCTCATTAACAAATTAGTTTCAGTTTAGCTACAAGTTTGGCTTTTCATGTATATTTTGAAAACAGCCCAAAAAAGAATTCTTTCAGTAACTTTTAGGGATAGTTATGAAGTTGGGTATTCAAAGTTAGAGCAGTACTCATTGAAGAAATCATTGCCTTCACTCTGAATTGGCTTCATTTAGCATTCTCAGTGCCTAGTCATTTTCAGAAGATGTGCAGTGCCATGATATTGATCTATGTGATTAATTAAAATACAATTGTTAGAAGCACAGTATGATGTTAAATCCCATCTAGATCAATACAAAAAAAGGAATATTTGTGTACTATTTTCACTTTTCCAAAATAACTTATGTTCTAATCTCAAATAAAGACAATCTGTTGCAATGATAGTTTCTAAAAATAGGAAACACGTAGAATGAACTAATGACTTCTTCCATTGTCAGTGTTTCTGCTTGGACCAACAGTGCTCCAAATAAACCACATGGTCACTTTATATCTGCAGAAATTAAGCTGTGCTATTATGTGAAGGCTTATCAGTTAGAAATCATGACAATTGTGAATGGCAACAGATGTTGGGGCATTGATCCATGGATTTCCGAATGGTGAATTTTGAACCAGATGCTGAAGCCTACTGCCACTTTTATTATGTATAATGAGAAAAACAGTAAAATAAAGTAGATTTATAAGTATACAGTACGTATTCACCCAACTCACATTTCTAAACAAATGACTAAGATAAATAACAGTGACTTTTAAAAACAATCGTATTTAAAGGTTGAACAGTAGATTAAAATCTAAACATTTAAACTTAAGCAGCTGTTTAGATTGCTGACTGTTGATTTTTTTGGTGTGAAAAAGCTCAGATCTAAGGTTTTCGAGATATTTTCATGTCACCGTCCTACTTGATTACCAGCACATCCTGCATATGTCTACTCAGAATTGTCCTTCCAAGTTCAGTACAGCTTATTCTTAGCTAAGTAGATAGATGGTTGCAACTTTGGTTGGCTGATCTGGCTTATGTTTTCTGCATGGCTACACAGCAAAAATGTATCACCAGTGGGAGCATGTGAAGCTGAGATGAGGTTGTGCTTTCACTACTGATAATATCCAAAGAGGTGAGATGGTCTCTTGGTATCAATTACTCAGTATTCAAAACCTGGAACTTAATGATTTACTGCTCTGCTTATACTCTATTAAAGTTTAAGCTCTTTTTCTTGCTATCATCTTGTTCTGAAGACAGTGTTATACTTTGTCAAAAGTAAATAATGTAACAGTACAGAATTTTAAAACATCTTACAAATTAAATATTAAACTTTCAAGGTTTACTTGATTGGAAGGTTCCAGGTTGCTTTCAGTCTTGACTGATACCTGGCAGTTCTACATGCCCATTGCATATTCTGACCAACGCATGATAACAGAATCCAATATAAAAAAGGAATGATTATCTCTTTTAAAAGCTGTCATGGAATTTAACAAGCAGAGTAATTTTCCACTTTTTTCTCAACAGAAAAAAAAGCTATGCCAACATTTTCTTCTGCATTTTGAAAATCATTATTAATTAGAAAATACATTACTTTGATGTTTTCTTCTCAAAGGAGACAAAAAACATTGATGAACTCTGCATGGATGGGGGAAACGTTCTCACACTTACCTTAGTTATGAGGAACATGAGGGAGCTTTCCCCATAAGCTTTTTCAATTCAAGAAGGATGGGCAAGCAGAGAGGCTACAGAATGACGAAGAGACTTGTACCAAGCAGGCTATTCCACTTGAGAAAAAATGCATAAAAGCACCGTATAAAGAAATTCAGAACTCTGAGAAGGAGGTTAAAAAACGAGCTATGAGAGTGAGGTTGAAGAACAAGAGCTGCTCTTGCAAGGCAAAGAAACTTACTGTAAGGGAACCAAGATAGATAGATAGATATATAGAGAGAGAAATTTTGACAGAGAATTAGGGAAAATAGAAAGTAAAAGTATCCATTTCATTTCTCCAAATTAGCTATGAGTATTTTTACCCTGTTTTTTATTAGATGAAACTTACACAAAAGCTGGACCAAAATGTAGGAAAGACAAATTCCACATGTTACAGAATTCAATGCAAAATGTTTTGAGATACATAATTTGTCTACAGCTTACAGTGTTTGAAAACTCACAGTAGTTGTTTTTTTTAACCAACAACCAAAAGTCTCTGCATTTGACATTGCACCCTCCATGTCTCCAGGAAAACTGCCCACATCCACATTCACAACCCTTCCGATCAGTAAGCATGCGATGGGATGGGAATTACTGCTTACAAGGTGAAAAGACAGGAAGAAGACACAACATGCTATTATTTATAATTTTACACAGTTAAAAAAGAAGCTCATGGAGTAAATGATTTGCAGATGGTATATATGAATGAGGGAGGAGGACTAAGTAAAAACATTCAGTTGAAAAATATTGTCTTTTGACAACAGAAAAGATGAGAATATATTGTGCAACAAAGGAAGGAAGGAAGGAAGGATGGGAAAGGAGAGGAGTGGGAAGCTGAATAAACAAACTAATGGGAGGATAAAAAAAAATTAATCAGCACTTTGCAAGTGCTATCACACATAAAACCACTCATAAAAAACCATATGATTGCAGCAAAAATTATTTCCACCTCCATCACTCTTTATATATTTCCACTTTCCTCCTATAAACGTGTCACCCATGCAAAGGAATGTCATGATCTCAGAATGGAAAAACCAGTCACTGAATCTAATACCCTTTCTCTCTCATCTTTCCTTCTCTTCCCTCCCAAGGGACTGTATAAGCAAGTCACCAAAAACACTATAGTAAAACTTTAATATTGGGGTGGGCAGGGGGGACAGAAAGAATGTCTATTAAATACGCATGTCTGTCAAATCTGACTGTCTGTTAAATACGAATGTACAGGTGAAACTTGAAATATTAGAATATCGTGCAAAAGTTCATTTATTTCAGTAAATGAAGTCTATCTCATATATTAGTTTCACCTTTTAAGTTGCATTATTGAAATAAATGAACTTTTGCACGATATTCTAATTTTTCAAGTTTCACCTGTACCTGAATCTCCAAATGTAGAATGAAAACGGCACAATGAATGCTTTAAAAGAGCACTACATTTAAATGTTTCCCTGCCAAAACATAGTTTTTGTCTAAGTGCAGGACATTTTTTTCCCCTTATGAAATAACACTCCAAAGGTTATTTAGGGTTGGAAGAGAACTCCGCTTAATCACAAAGATGTCAGTAATTTAAGTGTGTGGCATTTATAATGCATAATAGATCCTGAGTCCTTGAATATGGCTTGAGTACTGAATCTTTCTATAAATAGGCAATGCAATTGCAATAGATTTGGAAATCATCTCTTTCAGTGTGAGAGAAAGACTAAGTGTTTTCTTTTTGTGTGCCTTGTTTCCCTTTGTTTTGTTTTTTTCTGACCAACACAAATATTATCCTGAATAGTGAACATTGGGCAGGAAGAAGGAAACAGTAAAGGCTGGATGGAAAAAAGAAAAAGGAAAGCTGTCTTCAAAAAGTTTTGAACAAAACTTGTAAGGTAAGTAGCAATCTGGACTTCAGAGATTAAAAACTGTTGGCAGGATAACCTGAGGAAAAAAATACTGAAAAACACTTGAGAACAATACTTTGAAGCAAGAAAGCGAGAGCAATTTAGCTAAAGTGTTAAGTATCTGAGTGACTGCAACCCATGCTGTGTAGCAAGGAAACCTCTTAAACCTGGGAGCAAATTAGAGAGTGCCAACAAGATAAACGGGTACTCATTATCTAGAGTGATTATTCCAAGTATTCTTAGCTTGGCAGGAGAACCAATTATTCTTTTTTTTAAACATGCTGGTAGTATGGAATCTGGAGGTAGTAAAAAAATTAGCCAATTATGGCATGCAATTCTCCTTGCTCTTAGAACAGCTGCAAAACCAGCTCTCTTCTTGGTGCTACAATTCAATGGAAATGGCAGCATGACAGCACATCATGTGCCCATCATTTCATCATCTCTTTCACATGATGAAGTTTTTGGCAGTGCACTATATTGCCTTCACTCCTCTGCTGTAATATCAGGGAATTTAATGAATGCTTTTAATCTTCTACCAGTCTTTCCTGGTTCTCAGCTGTTCATCCTTTTTTGAAGAACTTGATGCAGCTATCTGATATTTATCTGGACATCCTAAATATTTCCCTCTTGGAGGATTTGAAAATAGAATCTTTGGGGTTACAAATGCTGTTACAGCCACAAAAGAGAAATTATAGAGCCAACATTTAAAATAACAGTCTTAAATTTATTTTGGTTTATATGCTCAATTTTTGAATGAAAAAAGTAGTTCTAGCTTTCCTTTTATGTAATCACCCCATTTTTCAAAGATTGCTAACTCAACTTTACCCAGCCTTGTCAAATATGGACAATTCATTTCCAGATTTTTCAACAATAACCATTGTGGTCTAAAAATTGTTGGATTTGAAGTAAACACATCAGAAATCCAGACTGGAGAAGGTTATGCTAGATAGATGTGGAAGTAATTTGTGCTAGACTGGTTTGTGACCAATTGAGTGAATGATTTCTTTTTTGAGGTGTTTTTGTATTACAATTCAAGAACTGTCAGACAATATTATCAGTCAATCATTTTTATTTATATCTAAATGTCCAAAAGTCAGACAATGTAAAATGAAGGAATCTCTAATGTTAAAGTGTAGACATTGTGAAGTTATTTTAAAATAGAGTCAGAATGTCTTTGCAAAAAAAAATGTACAATATTAAAACTCTCAAGAGCAAAATTGCTAAAGAAATAATTCTTTAAAATTGCCTTTAACACATGAAAATATCTTATTGTAATAAGTGATTCCTGTGCAAGAAAATATTAATGGATCCTGTATAAAACTGCACATTGCATCTTCAAATAGAAAGAATTCTAATTGTTATTTGTTTATAGCCTACCAACTGTTCCTAGCAGATGGAGATCACTTTTGCAAACTTTAACTTCTGTGGAAGAAAAAAAAATCAGGATAGAAAATACTACAAGATTTCAAAATATATAGCAGTGGTCGTGAAATTGTTCTGAGGACCTTAGGGTTCTTTTGAAAATTATCATAGGTTTCTCAATGAAAAGATCATAACAGGCAAATAAATATTGCAAAATATTTCTTGATCATTAAAATCATGAATTTTCAATTTTAAAAAAGGTATTAGGTCAATCATGTTCTAAATGTTTCTGTCAAGTGTCGTGAAAAAAAACACCTTCAGAACAAACAGAAAACTCGGACGATGGTATCTTCAAGCAATTCACATTTATTGAGAAGGCAAACAGGCACAAATGAAGCTGAAGCTGATTTTTCTAAAACAATTATGTTAACAATCTTAAACCATTGCAGTCCCACCCTACTAATCTAAGGTAGCATTTCTTTCTTTTTTTAAAAAAAATATTTATTATTTTTTTCAACATAAAAAATACAAACATACAATAAACACACAGTATAATAAAAACACTCATAAATCAAAAAATCAGTAAAAGAACAGCCACTTGGGTATACATTTCAAAACTAATTTCTATTCAAAATGTTTATCATATAAACTAACACTATCTTACACCTACTCCTTCCATCTCTCATCCAACCATTCATAAAAATATTTCCATGTCTTTATCGTTCTGTATCTTCTTTATCGTTCAATAATAATGATAAAGCCTATCCCTTTCTGCACAATCTAAATTTTTTCTAACTTTTTCTTCATCCTTAATCATCTCATCATTCTTCCAATTTTCTACAAAAATCATTCTAGCTGCGGTGAGTACATGTACAATTAAATACAATTGCTTATCAAAATCTTCTGGTACAATACCTAATAAAAGCATTTCAGGTTTGAAGCTTATTTGCATTTTCATCATATCTTGAACCCATCTATGTATTCTTTTCCAGTATCTATCAGCATATTTAAATGTCCACCACATATTTTAAACAATATTTTTTCCCCACAGACAAAACTACTGGAAGCCACATAGTACAGATAAATGGCACTTGGTATGTTATAATGAGAATCCACACCTGCCAAGATGACCTTCAACCAACTCAATTTTCCCAGGAACAATTATGTCAACAATCTTAAACCATTACATTCTCACCCTAATGTTCTAAGGTAGCATTTCTAAGACAGCTCCTTCCTCCCTTAAGCATTGGCAATTTTGAAGCATGGGTTCAGGTCGAAATAATTAGGGTAGAACTTGACAGTTTCTTCTTACTGTTTTCCACTGACATGTGGTAGCAATTCCAATGTATGCATGACTTTGTCTTCCACTATCCGTTTTCAAGAATTTTGGTGCCAAGTGTCAGTTACCATCTTATGCTTGCTCGTTGAAAGGATTCAGTGTCAGCTTTCATGAATTCAGGGGGGATAGATGAGAGGAGAGATACTTTAAGGGAAATGAAAGTTCACTATCTCTCTGAGGTCATAGAACTGGGAAAGGAATTCAGTTGCTTACCAAACCTATGCCTGAAGGGACCATTCTGAAAGCATGGCAACAACAGGGACATCCCCAAGATGGCGGTGATGACAACAGTCGCCATGGACGATCTGGCCACAATTCCTGGTTAGTGTCGGTGTGGGGGGGTGGCAGCTCCCCAAAGTCGTCACTCCAAGAGCTAAAGTGACCTCGGCTCCATGACTTATGGCCTGCGAAAGATGACTGTGTTTACCCCGCGATTGACTGATTTTTTCTACATTTGACTCTATGTCTGTCCGCCTCCTCCTCCCTCCCTTTTGCTGGAACTGAGAGGGCTGTGACTTTTCATCATGATCTGCCCCAAATTTCCTGCTTCATCTTTACCCCATACCCTCTATGGCTCCTATGCATAGAGCGGCTTATTTTTAAAATATTTTAAATTTTACTGGACCTGTGCTCATCCTGGTTGGTGCTGGCCTCCCGGGAAGTGATACGAGGCTGGCTCCAGGCTATTGTGGTTGCTTCATTGGAGGGGTTGGGAATAGGCAGCACTGTCCTTCGGTGGTTCTGCTCCTACCTCTTTGACCGGTCGCAGTCAGTATTGACAGGAGGGCAGAAGTCGTCCTCTTGGCGCCTCGCTTGCGGGGTGCTGCAGGGGTCGGTCCTCTCGCCTCTCCTATTCAATATTTATGTGAAACCACTGGGTGAGATCACTCATGACTTTAGGGTGGAATTGCATCAGTACGCTGATGACATGCAGTTGTACATTTCCACCCCAGGCCACCCCAATGATGCTGTGAAAGTGATGACCGAGTGTCTGGAAGCTGTGTGGATCTGGATGGGGAAGAACAGACTCAAGCTCAACCCCTCCAAGACTGAGTGGCTGTGGT
>JANHFO010002174.1:125487-138587 GCA_032468095.1 Pareas carinatus
GATATAGAGAGATGGCAAAGTTTTTGGGAAGTAAACTATAGAATGGCAAAATCAACAGCATATAAAGAGAATTTATATAAAATGTTTTATAAATGGCACATGACCCCTTATAAGAATGGCAAAAATGTTTAAAGGTGTATCAGATAAATGTTGGAAATATAAACATAATTCAGGCACCTATTATCATATGTCTTGGACTTGTAAATATGCAAAAAATATTGGAATATAATTCATTCTTGGCTAAGAGAAATATTAGAAAAACAGAGTTTAAGCCTGTGTTCTTTTTATTAGGTATGATTTCAGAAAAAATTGATAAGCAATACATATATTTGGCTATACATATATTAACGGTGGCAAGAATTGTTTTTTCAGAAAACTGGAAAAAAAGAAGAAATACCACCAGAAGCAGAAATAATAAAGACAATATTAGAATGTGCAGAAATGGACAGATTAACTTTGAAAATAAAGAAAAAGAAGAATCAGTCTGTTTTAAAACTTGTCTATTTTACAAATGACTCGAAAGAAGAATGAAGGCGTAGAAATCAAAATGTATTAGAAAAGGATAAGATTGTATTGAATAAGTTTTAACCAATTGTATACTCGGACAGTTTGGCGTATGTTTAAATATTTACTATGTTTTATCATAAATAAAAAAAAGAAACCTAAGACTCTCCCCTGCCCTATTCCCCCCTCCAAAAAATAAATTCCAGTAGTAAACTGGTTTTCTGGCATTTGGGTCTCAGTTGGACAACCAGTGCAAATTAAGGTGCATCACTTGAAAAGATATTAGTCTCATAGGAAACATTCAATGTAATTTAGAGAGCCATCTGGGTGTAGAAACAATCACAATTAAGGTTAAAGGAGAATTAGGACAAAGCACTAGCAATTGCCAGGTTATGACTTGAAAGAATTAAGTCATGCTTCTATGCCCATTTATATGATAGTGGTGGGATTCTCCAGAATAGAAATAAATATGATTCTACAGAGAAAATCCAGCTCTAAAACTCAATGTAGACGGCATCGTCCTTTGATAACTGCGGGCAGAATTATGCTTCTCCCCAAAATGAGAGTCCTTTGCCAAATGCAGTTGTTGTTTGATGATGATTCATTTATTAAATCTATTTTTCTTATCCTTCTACCAATTCCCAACACAGCACAGAGAACTCAGCGATATTGTTAAACTGATTAAAAATGCTGTAATAAAAATGCTCATGCCTAGGAAAGCAATATAAAACAATCCATAGGAATCTGAGGTAAAAATAAGGGGGAAAAAACCTTTGTGGCTTCTAAATAAGGGCTAAGCAAATCTTTGTTAGAAGAGCATTTCTTGAAGCGTGTCTCCGAGTCGCCAGTTGTCTACATCACACAGAACAGACCCACCACTTCTATCATATTGAGAATGACTTACTCAGTGTTTCTCCCGCTGCTCCATTACCTCTAGTCTAAATCACTCCCTGTGGCACCTTCCACCATTCTAATTCCCAGGGTAGAGGAAATGCTGTGTTCTACATACAGCAGATTGGATCTTTTCCATGTAATGGGCTTCTTCTGAGAACCTTGTGTTGGCTGATGGAATTCCAGCTGAGAACAGGCATATGTTAGGATCCGCCTAAAAATGCTTATTTTATTTCATTGTCGAATTTGCAATCTGGCCACCTTTGTAAATTTTTTTGAAGATGCAGTGGAAGACCTCAACATAACACAGAGACACGCTCAATTAAAATTTGGAATATGACAAGGGGCTCATCTTCATGCTGCATTAGTATACAGTACTTTCCTTTCATCCCTGATTCGGCAGAAAAGTAAGTACATTGGCATAAATTGTTGGCCTCTGACTGCCAAAGCCTCTTTGACCTCAGCGACAAGGCTGCTATCCGGACCATTTTAGTATAGGGCAAGTTTAAGGAAAGCAATAGGTGGGTTCCACTTCCTTCATTTTCCTGTCCCGCCAAATGTAATCTGCCAGCATTGAAAAAATAATTACTGATCGCTTTCCTGAACCCAAGCTGAAGGGAGGGGGTGGGTAGATAAGGAGAGGGAGGTGCCTGGGATCGAGAGTTTTAACCACCTTTCAAGTTGCCTGAGTGACAGGTTGCAGACCTGTAGTTGTTTGGCAGCTGTAATCTGTCACTTGGCCTAATAGGAGAAATGGAACTGCAATTTCACTCCAGCTTTTTTTTTGTCTAGGATCCTGTGAGTACTAGAATAGTTGTCCCACCCTCCCTCCTCTCCTCTCCTCTTTCCTCTCACCCTCCCCTCTCTTTTTACTTTCCTTTTCCTTTTCTTTCTTTTTCTCTCCCATGGTCTCTCTTACCAACAGAAGCAAAATCCTCCTATAAAAATAGTTACAGAGTATATAAGTGTAAAATATCCACAATACAATAATACAACTGCAAAATTAAAAGCAATTATTTAGAGCAATATTAACACAGAGGTGACATTCTCTCCTCCATAAACTGAATTTTAAAAAGCCCTTCAGTAACGTTCCAATTTGGCTCTGGAAAGACAATTACATTTGGTCTAATACCAGCTTCTTGGAGGAAGTTGAACCTGTATCAGCAGAAATAGAGGAAAAGAGGTTATCACGGCACAGATGAAATCTGCAACTGATGTCTGAATAAGGCAACAAGATTATTCAAACAGCTCAGGTAGTAGGGTTCTGGGAAGTTCACTTCAGCATATCTTCAGACAGCAAAATCATAGAATGAGTAGCATTTTCTGAAAGAAACCAGAAGAACTATAGGTGTGGGTAACAGGCAGTGGGATTCCAAGGCACCTCTCTCTCTATGAGTTAGCATTTATTGGCAATGCACTCCAATTGAGTTCCTTCCCTCATGTCTAAATTGAGAGTTTAAAATTGAATAGCTAGACCTGGACAGTTTCAGTCTCACCTGCTGAGAATATCAACTTTCTGATGGTTGGTGGGGACAGAGAACCCTTAGAGTAGGCTTAATTAAGCATGGACTGTTTGACTTAGCTGAGTTTGGATTGTAATGGGTTATTTTTCCTGGCTGGGGGCCAGTTCAACAGAGTTTGTCTAGTATAAGTGGAACAGCTAGGCTCCATCCTGCTGCACCCATTCGCGGGCATTTTAGCTGCTGGAATTCTGTCATGTTGAGGGTGAAGAAGGAGGAGGGAAGGGAGATGCTGGCTTCTTGTCTGCATTTCACATTGTCTTGAAATGCAAACATTCCATGCGATCTGAACTTTAAAATTGACCGCAAATCTTCCAAGGTTGATGCAAATGCCAATCACCTGAAGCAAAAGATGAAAAATTGTGTCAGTTGAAGAAGGCTGCGTTCTTCATTACTTCAGAACTCTGGGTGGGTGATAGTTTAACTTGGAATTTAAAATTTATTCAGTGTACATCTACTAGATAATAGAAAAATGTTGACAAACATGTAGAGCATGCAGATGTGGTGGTGTGGTGGGGAAGCAGAGTTGGCTGCTTCTCCTGGTCAAAAATAGAACTGATGGCAAACCAAGAAATAATGTTATAATATAATATGATACTGCATAATATAATCAAAATAACCTTCAGTCAGTTATAATGGTTGTTGCTGTCTTGAACAGGAAGATTTATTTCTGTAATCTCTGTAGAGGAATGTGTTCTGAATGCCATAAACTTTATAATTGACAGCACTATTGTAGAGGATAATACATTTCTGAAAAGCTTTCTTCTCCTTATACTTGAAATATTTTTTTGGAGATAAGAGGGCAAGATAGATACTGGGGTAAAGAAAAATCAAAGAATATGACCTAAACATTAAAAATGAATTATTATTATTATTAAAAAAATCATGGAAGTTCATAGTTTGCATCTTCCATTGTACACCATTTGTGCCTTTTCAGGTTTTAAAGTCATAAAGTTTTCATCTTTATGAACACTGGTCGCATAACGGATAAATAAATAATTGCACAGCTCTCTAATGCCCAGTTTTGCTTTGACTTTTTTGTTATCAGGGCTACATAGATGGCTGTTTCCTAGGGGTTTAGTCCACTTGTGTGCTGGCACAACCCTTCACATTTACACAGACTAGAGTCACACAAGCTAGTGCATGCCAGGTATTTAGATGTCAAATCCCATCAGCCTCAGTCAGAATGGTCAATAGCAAAGGACCGTGAAAGATGCAGTCTAAACATTTAGAGAGAAATAAAACATATGGATGTATCAGATGTTCCTGTTAAGTTCACAATGCTGGAAGCAAGCAATGGGCAAAGTCTCGCTCCTCCTTTGTGTGGACTAAACACATGACAGAGACCATAGCCAATCATGATTTTTGAACAAAGCTTGCCAATATGACTTTTGCAAAGTATCTCACATTAGCTTGTATGTCCATGGATATGTCATTCTGAAAGATGATTCCCATTATTAGCACAGCTGTGAAATATGCTGCCATGATGTCATGACTAGTCTAAAGGATATCCTAGTTCACAGTACATATTTATGGAACAGCATATGTGTGAACTGGCCCTTCCTCCTTCATTCAGATTTCATGGCAACATCTGTAATATTTAGCTAACAAATTATGTTTTGTTTCGCTTTGCTCTGCTAGGCGAACACATTCTGTATGGAGTCGTGGGGGATGCAGACAATGGATCTGAGTAATAAATGCTGGGTTACAAGCAACATAGCAGAGGAACTCTACTGAATTAAAGCTGCAAATTGTTTGGCCAAGACATGTATTCACTGTAAAATTGTAATGAACAAGAATTCTACTATTTTTTTTAAAAAAGGACAGGTGGGTGGAATAAGAACCTAGAGCCAGCATGGTGTAGATGTTAAGGTGCTGGCCTAGAAACCAGGATACTGTGAGTTCTAGTCCTGTCCTATGGATGGAAGCCGATTGAGTGACTTTGTACCAGTCGCTCTCTCTCAGCCCCATTCACGTCACAGGGTTGCTGTTGTGGGGAAAATAGGAAAAGGAGTGAACCTGTTTCCCTGAAAATAAGACCTAACTGGAAAATAAACCCTAGCATGATTTTTCAGGATGCTTGTAATATAAGCCCTACCCCCAAAATAAGCCCCAGTTAAGATAGTCAGCCAGATGGACACAGTTAGTATAGTATTTCCCTAAAAATAAGACTTAAAAATAAGCCCTAATGCATCTTTTAGAACAAAAATTAATATAAGGCTCAGTCTTATGTTCAAGCAAACACAGTAGCAGTAAGCATATTTGCACTTTGAGTCACCTGTAAACCAACAAAAGCAATATTTTTTAAAAAAATAAAAAATAAAAACGTTTCTGAGGATAGTAGAAAAGTCCAGTAAATGCCGATACCATTAAAACAGTTCTTTTACTCAGTGAGAATGCTCGTTCCTGCCCTGGTGTTTCACAGGGCAAAACACATTTTGTTCGTGGGAAAGAGTCTTCACAGTGAGCTGTAGCCTCCTATTGAGTCAGAAATTGGCAGCAACGACACCAGCCCTTTTGTCTGTGGTCTGACCCTAAAAATGTCTCAGCGAAAAAAGGTCAAGGCTTTGGATTTGGAAGGGATCAGGACATGTGGAATTATATGGATGCTTCTCTCTGTATCAAGACTCCTTGGCACCCCCACCATTGCTATTCCCCACCCGTCTGGACATGTGGTTGAGACAGACAAGGAAGTCCTGGGATCTGTCCGTGTTTGCTGGATTTCTTCAACAACAAATTACTGTCCTCCAAAGGAGCAAAGGAGGAGTAATTTTAGAAATGCTTCTCATATAGAAGCACAGACTGTGATCTCTTGCCCTGCATCATTGTACAGCTGATGGAATCATTTAAGTGGATAAGCCTACAGACTTTTTATTGTGTCTGCTAGGCAGAAACAGTTATTTCTGATGATGCCAATTTCAAATCAAAAATGGGTTTCATCGCATTTTCCACTTACTTTTATTGCTGTATTTTATCTAAACCATTACTATTTAAAATATTGATTTTTAAAATATTGTGTACAGGGCTTTTTTCTCCCTAAATATGCATGTTGTAAATAGTCAAACATGCGGTAGGGGTGTGTGTGTGTATGAAAAATAATTGCTGGTGTCATTGCTATTATCCTAGTGGTTGCAAATAAAACTCTTAACAAACTTCAGTGCACTTTGTATCCTCCAGCAAAACTGAAGCACTTCGGGACCAATTGATTTTATGAGGGAAATTTGAAGAACTGTTGAATGTACGCATATACCTACTGATGGGATGGAATGGGATGGCTCAGCAATTAGGGAAGAGAAGTGATGGGTTTTCTCATGTGCCACAAAGACCAGTCCAATGGAGTCCTTCAGACTACTGGGAAGAGAATCTCATCTCTAAGGATTCCAGCCAATACCGTGATATTTTCTGAACTCCATTTTGGGTATGACCACCTGGATCTGTGATGTCCCATTGCATAATACCACATCAGTTTTTGTTGCTTGTCTTCTGAAGAAGTGGATAAGGTTTTTGGACCTGTTTTCTCTATTACTATTTGATTTGATTTCTCTCTGGCAGAGTGCAGAAGAACTTCTAAGGATCCTGTCCTGCCAATTGCCATTGTGATTTTCAGCCGGGAGAATTCCTTGCCACAGTGGCAGTGATAAGGCCCTGGCTTTTAGGAAGCTGTTTTGGGACCCAATCAATTTTAATATCTGTTCATATTTCAAATAACTGTTCATATGGTAGAGAGGGTGGTGGTCTTTCAGCTCCAGGGGCTCTCGAATTGTATGTGTTAACACGAATCTTTCCTGTTTGAATTCAGATCCAGTTTTGTTTTATCTGATGGATATCTAAATCAGAAATAAGATGGGAGAGTGTAACCCTCATGAAACTCCTGAATCTCTTGATGGATTTTGATGCAATTGACCATGAATTTGAATGTATCTTGATTGAATTCTTGTTGGGTATGTATGTAGGTATTGAGCATGCTCACTGAAGACAAATTCCTTGTGTGTCCTGACACACATGGCAAAATAAATTCTGATGATTCTGATTCTGTCTCTCTCAGCTTCTTCAAGGCAGCTCTTTTGGCCTTGAAATAAACACCTGGCTATCTTAGAGTCAATAATTTGTGGCATGGTTCACAGAGCCATGAATTTTCCCCAGGAGGGAAAAGGTCATTCATATGACTATCATTCATATGAGCCCAACAGGGAGAAGATAATTCATGTTAGTATAAAACACTGGATTGTCTCACCTATCTGCAGGTTTTCCATCAATGTATCTGTTGTTCTTTGAGTCTTGTTTAGCAGGGTTATCCACATTGCTGAATGCTGATATTAAACTGGCATGGATCTTAACTGTAACAACCGCCTAATTCATATTTATCTTCACCCTCAAATCACCAACCCCAGTGCTTCAAGGGCTAGAACTTTCTCCTGCTCAGTGAGCAAAGATGAGACGTCCTGATGTTTAATATGTTCTCTTACAGTTTTGCCTTCTGAAGTGGAATATTCCATTTGTGAAGGCTGTTTTATTTATGCATAATAACATGTGATACTGCTGTTGACACAAAACTTTAACTGCTCTTTCTCAAATTCAGTCTGTAAAGAGAGAAGAAAATCTGAGCTTTTGGGTACATGTAATTAAAGACATCTGCAGAAGAAACATTTGATGAATACATTGCTTCTTAACCTTAAGACACTATTCAATCTTAAATTAATGCATGTGGGTTACTGTAAGATCCTTGATCATTAATGAAGGACCTTATCTATTAAGTTTCTAATCAAGCAAGTCAGAGTTTTTGTTTCCTCTGTAGATGCTAGTATAATTACCCTTAATGTCATCTACAAAGTTTTCATTAAATTAAATAGGCTCTTTCATTTCCGCCACAAATGCATACGTTCACTGCAATTTCTTCCTTTGTTGTTGAGTAGCATATCTATTTAAATTTGGAACAGGCTAGCAGTCCAAGGACAAACATTCCAGACTTTTCTTTGATATTTTTCAAGTGACGCTGATGTTATTTATACTTTTGAATCACAATCTTTTCAGTTCACTGCTTGGAAATGAGGAGCCTTAGCCTTGTTGACTGAGGAGTATGGGAATTGCAGTGGTACCCCTCCAGACTTTCCATTGTGAAAGAGACACTAGATACACATACCAAGTGAAAGGTTGCTCTAATGTTAGGGTTCCATTTCATCATCTAGAGCAGGGTTTCCCAAACTTGACAACTTTAAGGCAGGTGGACTTCAACTCCCAGATTCATCCGCCTTAAAACTGTCAAGATTGGTAAACCCTGATCTAGAGGAAGCTTTTCTAAGCAATTTTGAGATGTCCCTTTATTGTTGACTACTTACTGTTCTTATTTTCTTGCAGCTAAACTGAATCAAACACTTTTCATATTCTTTAAGTGTAGGTAGTCCTCAACTTATAATCATTTGTTTAGTGACTGCTCAAAGTTACAATGGCACTGACTTACGACCATTTTTCACACTTGCAACCATTGCAGAGTCTCCATGATCATGTCATCAAAATTTAGATGCTTGGCAACAGGCATGTCTTCATGATGATTGCAGTGTTCTGGGGTCCTGTGATCATCTTCTGCAACCTTCTGACAAGCAAAGTCCGTGATCCACTTAACAACTGTGGCAAGAAAGGTCGTAAAATGAGGCAAAACTCACTTAGCTTAGCAACGGAAAATTTGTGCTCAATAGTGGTTGTAAGTTGAAAGCTACTTATAGGTGTAAATGGTCAATTAGACTTCTCAAACGTAAGTAGGGTCACTCACAAAGCAATACTGTAACATGATTTGGGTGTCTTTTCTTAGTTTGCAATTTATGTAATTCATCTTATGACTTTCAAAGTGTATCTTTCTGAATGCAGCGATTGCAGTTCTACCCATTATGTGTCACTCAGAAGTAGAACCTGATCTGCTGCCAAGGAACCATGAGAATAGGGTTTCAGTTTTGATATGCTGTATCTAATTCTTTTCTTCATAAGAATATTACTATGAATTCCAGACTTAACCCCACTTACCTATCAGACAAGGGAAGAGTTCTTTGTTATTGAAAGATGCAAACTAATGTATAAGCCAACTCTTTAAACTAAATATGGAAATAGCTAAGTTATATACATAAAGCTCCCAAGTTCACATCCGTGACAGCCAGAAATTAAATGCAATTTTAAAATCCCTATGGTGTATGAATTAACACAGCAGAAGAAGCAACTTTGGCATAACTTCTCCAACCACCTCAACCTTTTATAGAAAGTTCTAAGACACATCACTAAGTCAGCTCCTTACCCTCTAGAGAAGCTTCCTTCATTGGCTTAACCATTAAGAGAGACAGAGTTTGGTCTAGGGGCTAAGAGACCAGGCTAGAAAGCAAGAAACAGTGAGTTCAAGTCCCATCTTAGCTATGAAAACCAGCTGGATGATTTGAGCTGATCACTGTCCAACTCACCTCACAGGGTTGTTGTTGTGGTGGGGAAAATGGGAAGAGGAAAGGGTATCGAATATGTTTGCCACCTTCATTATGTGTAAAAAATAATAAAGGCTGTATATAATTAAACAAACAAGATCTAGTCTGGGTCTATCACAAAGCAGCAGGCTGAAATATGATACTTTTAGTACAGGTTTCCCAACTGTATAATTCTTCCCTTTCTTAATTAGTATTACTGTTGTGCTGAGGCCTATCAGTTGTTGAACAGCACCTGAAGATTGATGTATACACCTAGACTTGTCTGTGAATGTTTTTCTTTTGTTATTGCTCCTGTTGGTTCTGTTTATAGCATGCTTTTAGAACATAATGTGGTTTTATTATTTATGCCTTTTAAAACAGTTTCATTGCTTTCCTTTCGTTGCCCCATCATTTTGGGTTTATTCTTTTAATGATGAAAAGTGAGTCAGAAATGTTCTAAGTGAATCAATAAACCCATTGTCTTTTCTACTCATTGACATTTTTAAAAGGTTTTGCTGTTCCCAAATGGGTATGATTTGCATGGGAATTAATTGTTTCAGGGTTTTTTTCAACCAGTTTGAAAGCTCCATTTAAACTAGGATTCCTCTTGCTGCATGACAGAGGTCTTTTTTAAAATGTCACTTCGTTCTTGTAGACATTAGGCAAAAAATCTACCTTTGCCAGTTGAAATTAATGTATGGCGTATTAATTTATGGGTGTCTTCAAATCAGCATTGACTCCTGGCAGCTGCTTCGGTGAGGCCATAGAGTTTTCTTGGCAAGGTTTGTCAGAATAGGTGTTCACTTGCCTTCTTCCTAGGGCTGAAAGGGAGTGACTGGCCCAAGGTTATCCTGTTGACTTCATGCCTAAGTCAGAACTAGAACTGAAAGTCTCCTGTTTTCTAGCTGGTGCTTTAACCACTAGGATTAGCATGAGCACAGACCTCTGGAGTCGACTGCCCAAGTAATTCTTACTTGGAAATGAGGGAATTACAGCAACTGAGCTTTCTGACTCAACATGTCAAGATCCTAAAAGAGGTCAAGGCACAAAAGCTACAAAAGTTAACAAATGACACTCATACTAAACTCCCTACAGCAAAATTGATTGTATGACACTTTCAAGGTTGTGTTGAGCTAGCCTGGAGGGGTTTGTTTTATTTTGTGTTCATGTTTATTTTTCTGATTAGGTTTTTGCTATAACCATTCCAGTCATCTGTGGTTTGGAATCCATCAAAGGAGCAAAGAAAAATTTGTCTCTTTCCATGTTTTATTATCTTGTTCACCTTGAGGAATGAGGTAGAAAAACCAGAAGGAAAAGATTTCAAACTGAAACACTTTCTCAGATCATTAGCATCTGTCAAGACTTGTGGAGAGTTGATTAAAAAGAAACTGCAAACATGGTGCTTTTTTTGCACAGGGTGTCTGCTAGTTATTTTTAAGCTGTACTTACATAAGCTGTCACTAAATTAAGGAGCTATGGTTTAGACATCCTTAAGAAGTTATTTTTGTTATGTACAATACAACTGCTAATCTCTTGATTTTAGTTTTTTAAAGGCAGTTATTGAGTTATGAAGAGAAGCTATTAATTTCATTATTCAATGAGCCTAAATGGTATGGCACATGCATGTCTCTAAGATCTTTGTTAAAGTCACAAGAAGGTGCAATCTTATATATCTCCTAAGGCAGTTAGATCATTCCTCATCATCTTCTTGAGACTTCAACAAGAGTCTCAAGGATGGAAGAACACCATCCCATATCTAAATCAGTCTGAATCAGTCTTTTAAGGACAAAAAAATCCTAAAAAGTCTTTTAAAAATAAATTTTATAAATGCAAATTATCATGAGCAATTAAATAAAAATTTTAGTAAGAATTTAATTTATGTTAAGAAGAAAGATTTCTAAGTTTCATTGCATGCCTGATGTAGGTCATCTCATTCTAGACATTGTAAACAAAAGCCAAAGATAAAGTAGTCAATCCAGTCTTTCAGCAAAGTTCAGAATTGTATTGAGTTAGATATTATTTGCTCTTAATGAGAAAGTACAAGTATGTAGAAAGTGGGCATCATATGGATAGAAAAGCTGTTGGTTGTCATGTAATAGAATGGACATATCCTCAATAGAAAGCTATGACTTGTTCAGAGATAGTATTTCTCCTATGTAAGAAAGCAAGCAATATCCTTAAGGCAGAAATATATTTCAGAAACACAATGCATGCTGAAGTATGCCAATTGTTCTTTGGCAAGAACTCAACAAAAGTCTGTGATAGCTACCTTTCTAACTGTTTGATCCTTCCATCTGAGTCTCTAAGTTGCTTTTCCTCTCCACCATCTTTTAGGATGTCCATGCATTGATTCTTCCTGAGCCAATCTATTGGAGATATTACCTATGGAGGATATTGGCATCTCTCTCTCTCTCTCTCTCTCTCTCTCCCTCTCCCTCTCCCTCTCCCTCTCCCTCTCCCTCTTCCCTCTCCCCACTCTATTTCTCTCCCCCCATTGGCACAACTGTGTGACCATCCATCTGAATTTCTCTCACTTTACCCAATGAAGCTACTCTAGCCCATTAGCTGCAGAGGTAAAAGCTATAGACTTGTGTTTATACTTATGCACAGCAGACTTTCTACCAGAAGGAAGAAGTTGCTAACTCTGCTGATTCCCAACATCTTACTTTCCCCCTGGGACTGGGGTTTTATATGTTCCTCCATTTATTTTTTTAGTTTCCACCATTCTATTCTTTCTCCTAGTACCTAATCTTAGGAGCTAGTTAATTCACCTTTAACCTCAGAGTCAAAATATTTAGCAAGAACTTCTTTATAATTTCCCTCAGTTTTCACATCTTTTTGCCTTACAGTTCTCAAGACTCCTACCTCCTTTAAATGTTGCTTTTTTTAGCTTGACAACCTCTCCTACCTTGCATCAGCTTGTTAATTCCTCTCCATATTTATAATTTGTCTTGCAACCAGCTCTAATGCATGCACCCACTTGCTTCAGTTTACTTTGCACACATTATGCAAAGACCTAGCTCTCTGGGGGAAAAAATCTAATGCTGGAAAAGATAGAGGGGAAAAAAGAAGAGGACAACCAGCAACAAGGTGAATGGACTTAATTACAGAGGAGATGAGTGCACTGTTGGGAGACATGAAAGAGCAAGTTGGGGATAGATCATCTTGGAAAAAATCCTTCTATGTGGTCACTAGGAGTTGAAATCAACCTGAGGGTACATAATCAATGAATCAAGCAGACAACCACGCTGTATCCATGACAGATACTGTTCAACCGCTGCTTGAAAGAGTTCACCAAAGAAAAATCCACCATTTTCTCAAGTAATAGATTCTACCATTAACCTACTTTATCATTACATTGTTTTTTCTCTTACATTGATTCAGAATCTGCATTGCTATAACAGGTTTTTATGTCTTGTACTCTGGAACAATAGAGAGCAGATCAAAGATTTCTCCATGTAACACTTCAGGTAATAAGAGCAATCTTTACTCAAAATGAAACATATCCATTTCTCTCCATTTAATTTCCAATACCTTGACCATCCTTGTAATTCTTCTTTGGGTCTCTTCTAGTATTTAAAAATACAGTACCCCAAATGGTCAACTGGTACCTGTTAGACGCAGAGCACCATGGAACTATTTCATTCTATCATTGAGTACTCTCTTGATGCGAATAGAATAGAATAGAATAGAATAGAATAGAATAGAATAGAATAGAATAGAATAGAATAGAATTCTTTATTGGCCA
>JANHFO010002174.1:145134-157363 GCA_032468095.1 Pareas carinatus
TCTCTCTCTCTCTCTCTCTCTCTCTCTCTCTCTCTCTCTCTCTCTCTCTCTCTTTCTCTCTCTCTTTCTCTCTCTCTTTCTCTCTCTCTCTTTCTCTCTCTTTCTCTCTCTCTCTCTCTCTCTCTTTTTCTTTCTTTCCCCCTCCCTCTCTCCTCCCTCCCTCCCTCTTTGTCCTTTCTTTCATCTTAGTTATCAGGCTAAGTAGGAACCTCTGATTTGGGACAATCCAAAACTCCTTCAAAAAGAATTTATAAGACTCCATAGATGAACAGGAACTTTTCCATTTATAACTTTTCTGGAATTTCCCATGTGTGCGTATTGCAGTTTATAGAAAATGAGATATCTGTTACAAATTGCAATAGCAGCTTACAATAATAATAGTCACGTGCAGGACTCCAGAGCATGGAATTATCTACTACAAATTATCAGGGAGAAATCTAAGGTGAATCTATAGAGAAATCCATGAGCCCCAGTCTGGTTATCTTGCTTTTGACCAGTTATATTTTCCAATTTTCTTCTGAGAAAGGAGCAAAAGGGCTATTGTGAAAGTTGAGATAATTATATGGATTCCTCTATCCTCATATAATTTGAGCACCAGCATGTGCATTTGGTTCGAAGGATCACAACAATGATCCTTGATTCAGGGTATTTTCAGGTTATGGTTAGGGTAGCATTGGGGCAAATATTTAGCATACATTGGTTGGTGGGATGGTTGGGGAGTCAAACTGTTAGTTAATAAGGTCTTCTAAATAGCACATTGGAGTGGCACATCTTAGATTGCTATTCTTTCAACAGGTATCGAAAGGAATCTTGTGACATGTAAAGAATAATACAATTAATATTGCATCTTTGGGGATCAGTCCACTTCATCGGATGCCCTGATTATACTCTCAGTATGAACGTATCATATTGTATATAGAGAGCCATTGCTGAAAAGGAGAGGACATTAACAAGAAACACCAAGAAACAATGGAAATCACCTAGAGACAGCAATAAATGGCAGAACAATGAGTGGACATAACACAGACATTCTTGCAATAATAAACCAGTTAACACATGTAAGTATGGTAAGAAGTCTATCTTTAATTTCGAAATGGTTTTTAGATTGGATGTTTTATGGTGCACTCAACCTCTGCAAGTTCTTTCTTTCAGGATGACCCTATGCAAGTCAGTATGGAGAACTTCTAGATACAAGGGGACATATTTTGTGGGATGGTAATGTAGTCAAAGTATGGGTTTGTATTAAGGATTACTTAGTCAGGGTTCGAATCCCTAGTGCTGTGTAACGGAGTGAGCTCCTATTACTCGCCCCAGGTTCTGCCAACCTAGCAGTTCGAAAGCATGTAAAACTTCAAGTAGAAAAATAGGGACCGTGCACTTTTAGCATTTAGTCATGCCGGCCACATGACCACAGAGACGTCTTTGTACAATACTAGTTCTTTGGTTTAGAAACGGAGATGAGCACTTCCCCTAGAGTCGGAGACGACTAGCATGTATGTGCGGAGGGAACCTTTACCTTTTAACCCAGGTTAAGACTGCAAGATACCTGGATAATTCAGAAGAAGTGCTTTGAATTTCATGAGAACGTAGCCCTTCTCTGCTAATAATCAAAGCAGCTCCGTTTTCCTGAAGCTTCTACCCCAGACTTGAAAAAAGATGCAGCTACTTTAAGGAGCCAGTCGGTTAAAGGCAAAGCAGTGCTTAAGAGAGTCATCATGTTTTGCTTGTTTGTTTTTGGCTTGGCTTGCAAGGCCATTTGCTGTAAAGTTTGGCATAAAAACGCCTGTTTGTGCAAGGCCTGAACCAAATCTCCTCAATCATTTCTGACATGTGCAAAGCCCTGTTAGTTATTCCCTGGAAGGTCAGGTTATCAATGGCTTTTAGTCATGATGACATTTATTACCTTCAGTGGGAGACCAAGGCAATATGCTTCCGAATACCAGTTGCTGAGGAATGTGGGTCAGAGAAAATACTACACTGTTCTACTAATGGTCCCTCCCCACTGGCATCAGCCTGAATGCTAAGAGCCTAATGTCTGACTAGATAGATAACCCTTGGTCCAATCTAGCATAGCACCTTTTCTCTTTTTATGATCATGGGAAGCATGCTGTTAAAAAGGATGAAAAGTTATAATTTAAGAGAGATAGGGAGGAAGAGATTGAGATGGATATACTCCTCTCAATGAACCAATAGAGAAAATTCGTATGTATTTATCCCATTTTTCTGCTTATAGTGCTGAAGTGAAAGAATGCACTTTGCACAGCTGCAGATAAATGGCATCATAGGTTGAAAAGGGTTCCCCTTGACTAAATCATTAGGTACTATAAAACCATTAATGCTAGGCCTGTCTTTTATCAGAATTAATTGGACATAAAGAAGAAAACAGAAGTTGTGGTCCAACTCAACAATTTCTAAGACAAAAAGAGTATTTTTATTCTAATGGTATATTATTTTAGAGTAGTGAAACGATCCATTCCATTGTTTATCATTTATTTCTATGTCTCATGCATCATGTCTGTGGAAGGGGAACATTTGTACATCGTAAGGTATTATGCAAATGACATAATGTACATTACTCAGATCAGGATGTCGCAACACAACTGATGCAAATTGCACAAACATCGTAGAGACACCTATGCTCACATGCCTGTTTAAGCATATGGTCTGCCTTTGTGTAGAGGGTTCATTTTTCAGAGACGTTATGACAGCTGCAAGTCTTCGGGTTCCATTAAGCAAAGAAATCACTTTCAGGTTTGGGCTTTTTTTATGAGGCCCTTGGTTTTTTCTGAGTACAGAAGGAAGTAAATTACTGATAGATCCCCTTGTACAAGCCAATAAAGAGAGGAAGAACCTATGACTCAATGGACATTTGCCTAACAGGTAATCCAGCCCAGGTTCGAATGCCACCAAAGGGGATGCCTCACTGATGAAAGCAAATAAGCTAGAAATGGCCATCTGAGACTCCCTTTCTTTCTTTGCCAGCTTGTAAAACTTACTTTCAGGTTTCTCTACTTAATGGGCACATACCATATTGTTCTTGCCAATTGCTTTGCCTCTTCTGCTTTATTTATTTTACCACAGATCAGGTAGCACTCAGGAGAGCTGCTGTATGAATAAGGGGAAAATGCTGTTTTCCCGACCATCTCTATCATCCTTGGTAGATGATACCAAGAAACCAAATCCCAGTGATAAGAAGAAAAAGCCATAGTGGTTGAGGGAGGAGTCTTGAAGAGGGGTCCACTGCAAAGATCAGCCAATGCCTGAATCTCGACCCCTAATGCTTGACAATCAGTGCTGGAATGTCTTTTTTTTTTTACTAAAGTGAATGGGCTAGGTCAGACAGGAGGTTACAAAAGGATGGATGGACCAGATTCATTTTTACCCACACTTACCGTAATTTTGTTTTTAAAAAACCACCTCCATTTCTGTCTTGTTTATAAAATCCATAGATTTCAACAGGATACTATCTAAAACCAGAATAAAAATCTCCTTCACCCAAATAGAATTATTCCTTTTCTTATTTTGATGCTGTTTTTAATTAAAGGTGATTGTGTTGTATTTCCCAGAAAATGTGAAGTGCTGTTTTCAGGGATGAGAAAAAAGCTTTAATCATGAAACTCTTTGCCTCTTTAGCTTGCTCTGGGCTAATTTAGGAACGTTTTAAAGTAATCTATCCTTGATAAGAGTGCTTTTCCATGAACTATAGACTCTTGAAAAAATGTAGAATGGATGCCCAGGGACATTCTCTTCACTGAGCCTTATTTATCAGTTTTTATTTATCCTTCTTTATCATGGGGGAAAAGCAGATGCTCTGAACTAACTCAGAGTGAATTTATGCATTTATAAAACCAGTCTATTATATGAATTTGTGATCATGGTTATGGTTAGGATTTACAAGACAGTGTCCATGGCAAAGAAACTGAAGTATGCTAAGGATCTTCAGTGGCCATCAGCATCTGACTGACACCATCTGATCTGAGAAGCTAAGCAAGGTTGGACTTGGTTAGTAATTAGATAGGAGATCTCCAGGGAATACCTGGGCTATAGAATAGATGTCAAGGAGAAGTCAAATTTCCTAGAAGATGACACACCTCTATATGTTCTTTGAGGAAAACCTGCATGGTCTTGCCCATGAAGTCGCCATCATTGATCTTGACTTGAAGGAAACTTTATCTTTTGACTAGAGGATTAGATGAATATCTCTCAGTTATTGTAAGACTAAAATCTGTAAATATACTGGAACAAAGGGAACTCTGTTTTCCTCAATTCCTAGAATCTTAGGAATTAAATTAATGTGGTGACTCTGACAGATCTCTAGCCTGATTAGTTGCATAGCATTTGTCTGTTTGTGTGTGTGTGAGAGAGAGAGGGGGGAGGGAGAGAAGGAGAGAGAAATAATATTAAAAACATCATAGTAAAGACTTAGACACATAATGGCACATAATGTCACTGACACATGGCCAGGACACGAGAACTTCCCCTTGGGTCCAGTCCATTTTCAATTTAATTTTTATATGTCCATTGCCTATCCATCAGATCAGTTCAATATTGCGAATTTGCCCAAAATCAGACTCAGAGGCTATTTTGGCCTTTGTTCATCGTCCTATGTATAGCATTTTATTAACTGTTGCGAATTGTTGACAATAGTGTCATTACTGGAAATGATCAGTGACATCATGGAAAATCTTCATGCGCAATTAAATGTATGAAAAAAGTAGTGGTTGCCTTCAGGAATTGCAGAAAGATGCTACGTTGCCTTCAAATGCAAAGGGCTGAACAGCCTTAGTTTTAAGTATTGTGGAGAAAGCCCTGCTCAGGACAAATGAAGAAGTGACATATAAGTAATCAGATAATGCAAGTCCCAAGCAGTGATTGAACATTCCTCTTAACACTGTGGTCTAACAACAATAATTCTGCTTTGCAGTTAACAACACTTAGGACTTTTGTTGACTTCCATAGTCTGAGAGAGTCCAACAAAGGTGTTCTTCCCTACAAAACTGAACCATGAGTATATTAGGGTGGGGAAAATGAGAATGAGATCTGTGTTTCATTTGGGGATTTGGTAATGTGTGGTCCTCAGCTATGCAAAATGCATGAAGACATGTATCATTAATACGAGGGAGAACTGTATAATAGCTTTTTTCTAAGGGCCTGGGAATATGAACTATGAAAAGAGGGAGGGGCATGGAATGGAGAAAAAAGTGTTTTTGTACAAAAAATACTTTTGGAGAAGGGGGTAGAAAAGTTCAGGAGAACTAGGAGTGGGTGACTGGGTCTGTCAGGCCTTTACACCCTGTACACCCTCTTAAATGTTTTATATATTATTTCAATTGCAAACCCCAGAATTTGCTTGCTCTTTTTCCTACATACCTGACAGTTTAAAGCAAAACATGAGCAAAAATATCGCTTGTAAATCCAGATTAACTTCCCTTGCAAAGATCCAATCAATAGGTCCAGCCCTAACTGCATCAGTGGTCAGGCCATCAGGAGTAGATGATACCTGAGTTAATAAAGGCCTTCTTATAGCGTCTACACTATTATACATTGAAAGCATTTTTGGGTTTATATTAAATATTCAAACAAGCCAGCTTCCACTTATTCAAGGCAAATGTGAATCTTCTTTCCCTCTGTAATCATAAAAAGATTTGATTTTATAGGTGCTTAAAAAAAGATAGTCAATTTTTTTTTAGAAATATGGAAAGTAAGAAAAACAGCATTTAGATGGATGAATGATGGAGAGCTTTGCAAATGATTCTGTTCCATCTCCTGTGAAATTCTGTACAAAATGGAAACTGGGGGAAAGGATTGCTTTCATGAAGAAGAGGGTTCACATTATTAGGATAATGCTCCATTCTGGCCCACATACTTTGGACTGTGTTGTTTTTTTCATGACACATATTGGCACCCACTGATTCATTAATAATATGTTGCTCTCAGCTGCTTTCAAGCTAGTCCACAGGGCTCTGGCAAATTCTACCCATGTTTGTCTGTTGCTCAACTGTTGGTATATCAGCCAAGTGAAAAAAGAACTGAATATGGTTTTCTGATGCCAGTAACAATGGAGAAATGAATGTTTTAAGAAGTGACAAGTACTGTAGTCAGGATAATCAGTGAGGTTGTAGATGCTGGTGGAAAGTCAAACAATTGTTGAATGGGATGGGATGAATGGACACAATCTTTCCTTGGTGAGTGTGATTTGGGATTTTACCATTTGCGCCCCCAAATGAAAGCTACAGTCAGGCTAGTCATTTTCAGGAGAATTCCTGCTTTAATGAAGAGCTTTCTGAAGATTAAAGTCATTATTAAGTGTATCACATGAGTTTTGCTGTTAAGTGTATGCCACCTCCTACGCCTCAATACAATTTTCATATATGAACGATATAATTTTCATATAGTTTGTTGGAATAAATCCTTATTTAAATCTATGAAATAAAATGCACCAAGGAAACTATATAAATGCATCAGGGGAAACTATTCAATACAAAGACTAAGAAAGAGGAAGAAATATGAGCAAAATAAAATTTAATAAAATTAAACCACAGGCAGAAGAAAAGAAAATCTGACTAAATCTAGTTTGCATCAACCATTAAGCAATTTTTGTAATAACTTCAAATCCCTGCCTATCAGCCCACTTCTACCATATTCATACACTACTAGTACATGCATTGACTTTTGTTCTTTAAACTCGCCTCCTTTTTTTTAAAGGATCTGATCAACTTCACTTAGCTGTGATTTTCTTGGTTATCTCCTTCTCAGCCCATTTCCTCTTTCTTCATGTATTGATTTTGCAATTAGATCCTAATTTGTTCTTTCTATATAAGCAAATTATCTCAATGTACTTCTTTTGCACTGATCATACACTTTTCCGGGTATCCAACTTCACTGACCTTCATTATTGACTTTGTTTAATTCATTCTCCATTCAGCCACCTTTTATATTTCTCGTCCCATATTCAACTTTCTCTTCCATATAATTAAGTGCCTTTCAACACACATTTGCTTTTGCTTCTTCTGACAAATTTTCATTTCTCACAGCACTTATTCATCATCTTTCTACTAGCATTTGTATATCTTAAAATTTCTTCATTCATTTTCCCATCTTTTGTAAATACTTTAAGAACACAAATTTACCTAGTGGGGTTTTATTTTTGCCATATATAATATATATTGCTTGCAATTGTTCACTCCTTGATCTAACTTAAAGATCTAAGCAGATATACAGTATGTACACATACACATGCCTTTAAGTTAGTCCTGACATCTGGCAACTGTCTGGACTAGTTCCTGCAGTTTTTTTGGCAACATTTTCAGACATAGTTTGCCATTGTCATCTTCCTAGTGCTCAGAGAGAGGTACTGGTCCAAAGTCACTAATTGCACGCCTAAGGCCAGTCTTCAAGTTTCTAGCCCAGTGCCTATACCAAACTGGTTCTTCTTAAACAGGATTAGAGTCAATTAATACTGGGAAATTATGAGATAATCCCCGAGTTATAGACTAGACTGAAAAGTTGCAAGACCTTGTAGAAGGAAGCAATGGCAAACTACTTTTATGATATTGCCAAGAAACCTACACAGATGTATTGATGAAGTCACCAGGAGTAAAAGCTGACTCAGACAAGACTTAACTCACATCTTAAGGGCTTCTCAAGCTTTCTTTGCATTATTATTTTATGCTGATGACTTTCTTTACCTTTGAGTATGATCCCTGTATTGTTCAGCAGAGACAAAACCCAGGGAACATTGATCCAGACAAAAGAAGTACAGATGGGAAATTCATAGTTATAGCCGTGGTGGCAGACTCATAATAGAAAAACATTTGTTTTGTTTTACTGTCTAGAGCATCAATTGTGGAAAGAGTGCTTCAGAATTCCACATTAACAAATGTTATGCAGCACTGAGTCTTTTCATTTAATTAAATCAATTAAATCAGAAGAAGAAGAATGATCAATTTCTGATTTACTTTTGTGATGATTTTAGTTTATATTTTTAGAAGGTTATTTTACATATTTATTTTTTGCATTTCTGAATCACTTATCTCCCTCAGAGAGAAACTCTGGGCGGTGTACAATAAAATATATTGGTAAGCCACTCAAAACAAGCAATAGTTTATTTTGAAAGAGTGCATGTAACATTTTATACATAAAATGCAAACAATTAATTTCAATCCCAGTATTAACCAACCTGCAGCTATTATGCCTCAGGAGTTTTGACTAGCCATAAATATTTCCCAATATTCAACACACAAAGCTGTGGCCTTCAGCCAGCTCTGCAGTGCTGAGAAGAATAGGGGTTCTGGCATTATAACACTTGAAGGCAGGTCTGATTACAGCCTTTTGTAAAAAGTACAGTTTAATAGGAAATCAATACTTCTAGAAAGTATACAGATGTATTTGGTAAAATGTTCCTTGCTGAAGCTGCCTCTGACCCATGCTAATAAGAGTAAAGAACAGGGAAAAGTTTTGCTGAGGCTGCAAAACATGGAAAAATAAGACATGAAAGTGTGCTGTACACTTCAATATAATTTTAACCACCTAACTTTTTTCGTTATTTTTTGATGCTTCATCTCCTCATGTTGGGGCGCATTTGTCCTGCGAACAAAAATCAATCTTAGCATCTAGCATTCTTTTTCTTTTTCAAACCCTCCTTAATTTTCCACAACCATTTGTGTGAAACACGGAGGCCATCGGTTCTAATTTTCCAAAATGCAAAGCAAGATGGGCCTTTCACATACATTCACAGTTCTTTCAGAGAGGAAAAACAAGAAGTGACAAATTCCAGATCCAACTTAGGAGGTTTATATGGGAGTTGTGTGTGCGCGGGAGGGGGGAGGAAGAGGCTGATTAGAAACACTCAATGTTGAGAAATTCAGCCAAGTAGAGATAAACTATTAAAGAGCTTGCTTCGAAGAAGGTATCATTGCTTCTACATTCCCAGGCCAGGCCCAAGTCCTGCTGTCTACAGCCCCTCCAAAGCTGTCTTCCACTCAGTGCTGTGTAGTGGGAAAAGGAATGGTGACTGTGACTCATGCCATTGCATTCCCTCCATGGCTACTATTTTCTGATAGTAACCAAGGGTTTGGACTGGGAAAAGATGGGAATAAAGACATCGTCATTGCCTTACCTCTGAAAGTCCCCGCAATCAACATCCCATCTGGCCATAAATATATTAACTGGGGCCAGGTTTAGTAGCTGGGATGAGTGAACTTGGTGGGTTTCAAGGTTTTTCAATATGTCCCAAACTGCTAATTAAAATATGTAAAGTTATTTCGAATTCATAGACTTTCCCAGCACCCTTATAATTTAAACCCATAATTTTTTCTACCCACAGATGATTCACTTTTAAAAAGAAAAAACAACCATGGTTTCCTGATGCACTTGGATCAGGAAAGTACCCAGAAAACGCAGATTGACAAACTATGCTATGATTCATTTTTTGTTGTCTTTTTTTCTCTCTCTTGGATCAGTTCTACCATTTGGCAGAGTCAGGTGGTTATCTCAGGCATTGCTTGGGATGGGGCAGGAAAAGGTGGGAAGGAATTGAAAGATGGTGGTGCATGAGCCATGCTGGCTGCCTTGTGCTTTCATGCCTAACAGTTACCTGTTCGTAAGCTACCCTGAGTCATATAGATGAGATGAGATACTAATATTGCAATAATAAATACAGACTTCAGCTCTCTTGTCACTGATGTACTAAAATCCAGTGATGATCCATCCGACTTCAGTAATGGAACAGAGGCAGGATGAGCTGCCATTTTGTTTTTCAGTTTAAACAGAAAAAGAACCTTACTCTGCTTTTCTTGCCTAGTTCTTTCTCTCTCTCTTGTTCTCTCACACATAGAGGATTTAAACCTTTGTCCTTCTCTGTGTGTCTTCGTACCTTATTCTGTTCTACATTTTCTGGTTATATTCAGTCAATTTTCTTTCATTCTATTCTGCCTTTTTGTATCTTCTGCAATCTAATTTATTTCATCAATTTCTATCCCAGAGTTGAATTCTTTCATAAAATATGCTGAGAGAAAATAATCTCTTTTAGAATCCATCACAATGACAGTAAAAATGTAGAATTAAACCATCAAAGATTAATTTTCTGCCCAGGTAAAGCATATCAACCTTAAGTCCACAATATCATAAGTGTTGTAGCCTGATGGATTGAAAGCATGAGATGATTTGGTGGCTTTTCATAATCAGGGAGTTCTTCAATAAAACAGCCTCTGCATCAGCTATGTATCTTGAAAGCTCCTCCTGTGCTTTATAGACTAAAAGCTAAAGCAACCCCGATTTCATTACCTCTTTGAATGTGATCCAGAAAAAAAGTCAATTCCCACTTAAATAGGGAAGGAAGTAGCGTGGTATCATACAATCATCTGAAACATCTGTTAATTTAACTATTTCTGTGGCCCTATTCAGCAGCTCTACAAGCATCTTTAGTCTTATTAATCATTTGCTAGTATCTAGGGTTGTGATTTAGCAAATCTATCCATCTATCTATCCATCCATCTTTATAGCCATCCATCTTTATAGCCACCCATCGTTGTCAGACATGATAATGAAGTACACTAGCGAGAACCTGATGCCTCTTTTGAAGGTCAGATTTGGCATTTTCACATGTTTTGCAGAGAAATCGCATCCCTAGCAGTTCACTTGGGCATCATGTGTTGATCAGCACAAAACAAATGAAAGATTTTCTTTGCTGCACGATAACTGCAGAAGAGCACTGCCAGGCTTTTGGGTTCTGTCCAACTGCATGAAATCTTGACTTAGTCTTACAGTGATGTGAAACCAAAGCTATTATGACCTATAATTTAGTGCAGACAGAACCAGCTGGAGGATCATCAAGTCACATGAGCAGGTGTGGGCTCAGCCAAGCAGTCTGTTGTTTCCGGAAGCTGTGTTTGTGGTACTTAAGAAGTTACTCAGAAGACGTAATACAGTTCTGAGCTTGGCTGGATTACTGTCTGTGAATGATTGATCAGACTTGGACAAAAACATTCTCAGTGATTATGGACATTTCCTTAATAAGAGGTTCATTAGCAGAGGCAGTATTAAAATTTATGAAAAACTAATGCAGAACCAAAATATGTCTTAATAATAAATGCACTGGACACACCTGAATTTTGTGAGCAAGGAATGGGTGTCTTCATAAAATTATAGCCATTGAAGATTTAATGTATTACAATATTATTTGATAGTAACTCCCCAAAACAACCATTTTAGGACATTTCCTACCATCCCAACAAATTGTTGGAATCCAAGGATATCATTGCACATAAAATAATAAAAAGTAAAAGTAAATAATCAAAGCTTGCTAATACCTCCGCACTGGGACCTAGCAATATAACTCATCTTTCTACTGATTTCAATCAATCAGAATAGAGCTGAAAGGGACCAATCCTCTGCTCAAGCAGGAATCCCTATACCATTCCTGACAAGTGGCTGTCCAGACTCTTAAAAACATCCAGTGTTGGAGCACTCACAACTTCTAAAAGCAAACCATTCCACTGGTTAACTGTTCTCACTATTAGGAAGTTTCTTCTTAATTCCAGGTTGCTTCTCTCCTTAAGTAGTTTCCATCCATTGTTTCTTGCCTGCCTTCTGGTGTTTTGGAAAATAGAATGACCCCCTTCCTTTTTATGGCAGTTCCTCAAATACTGGAATGCTGATATCATGTCACCCCTAGTTCTTCTTTTTTCTAGACTAGTCATATCCAATATAATCTGTTTATTTTTATTTATGTTACTCTATTGTCTCACTGGCCTTTGGAAGGCTGAAGAACTCCCAAGTTGCCAGCAGAGCTGGAAATGCTGAGGTGTTGCTTTGCTTTACATTATTTTTCTACCTTGCTTCCCAGTTAGGAAAAAAGTTTTATTTTCCTGCTCTGTTCTCGTCTTCAGGTGTGGCCAGATGTGTATATAAACATTAGATTCTTGCTTCTGGTGAGTCCAATGCTGAGCCAGCTTCTCATCTTTGCTTCCTGAAAGTTCTGGTCTATAGACCATGGGCTCCTGCTGTGGAAAATCACTCCAGATCTGTTCTAAACAATTAGTGACATCAACGGTGCTTGTGAGTTTGGGGTTAGAAGTGAGACTTGGTTCAGCTTGGAAGTATCTGAATGAGTCTTTGAGTGTTTTCAGGGAATCAGCAGAAAGAAGGTTTAAGTTGACACAATCTGCAAAGTAGAGCTAGAATCTTCCCCTTTCTCTAACTTCCTGAAACAGAACTTTCTGTTTCTGAT
>JANHFO010002174.1:175848-186820 GCA_032468095.1 Pareas carinatus
AGATACATTCATAGTCTTAAAGTACGTAACATTCATCATGTCTTGTTGTAAAGTGCAGACAAAAACCATTTCATCTTGTCAGGATACCCTTCGCATGAACACTGTCCTATGAATCAGTTGTTTAGTAGATTGATGACACGAGGGAAGAAACTGTCCTTATGTCTGGTTGTTTTGGTTGGTAGTGCTCTGTAGTGCCGTCCAGAGGGGAGAAGTTTGAACAGATTATGTCTAGGATATGAGGGATCCACACTTATTTTCTCCAATCTTTTTTTGAATTGTTCAGTGTACAGACCTTCAATGGAGGATAGTTTTGTAGCAATTGTTTTTTCTGCAGTTCTCATTATTTTTTATTATTTTTTAATTATGTGCAGTTCTCATTATTTTTTATTATTTTTTAATTATGTGCAGTTCTAATTATTTCTAATTATTTTTTCTGCAGTTCTAATTTTTCACCTGCTGTTTGACACTCTGCATGTCAAACAAAAAAGACTATGAAAAAACCCTAAGATTGTCATCTTTGAAAATAAATTTTGCAGGGCTGTCCCAAATTGCTCTTGAATCCAAATCTCTTCCTTGTAAGTATTATTTCAGTAATATGTCAGCCCATAGTTACATCCAGGTTTGTGTGTGGGACTTTTAGATTCTGTTAGATGATATTTTAAGCATGACTGAGAACATTAAGCAGTCCCTCCAACATTTTGGCTTCTGCATAGTTTTAACATACCAGCTACCATTAGGAAAAAATGTTTTCTTCATATTCACATTCTTCCCCCCACCCTCTCTCTGTCTGTCTCTCTGTCTGTCTCTCTGTCTCTCTCTCTTTCTTTCTGGGAAGAGCCTGGGAAAATGTAATGACTCATGACCAGGTTCACCTCAGGAGCCTGCTGTGTTGAAGGAAGCATATTCAGTAATCGCAGCAGGAGAGGCCTTTATAAATATCTGGAAGAAAACAGAGTTGGTCCACTTATTGATTAAATCTGCCGATACCAGGAATGGTTGGGGGTAAAAGGGTGGGAAGAAGTGTGACTCGGAGAGATTAATCTTCCAATTAAATGCATGACCTTGTGGTATTCTTTGACCTTGAGAAAATAGGCTGTGGAGCTTTCTGAGCAGTTTATTTACCTACAAAAAGCTGGGCTCAGAAGCCGCATCTGGCTTTCAGGGGGCTCCCATTGTTTTTATCTAGTTTTCCAGCTGAGTGAACAAAAAAATTTCCAGTCTCTTTCCAACAGGAGGACATTTTCATCTGGCTAAAATTCTACTGACCTCATCAAAGAATGTCCTTCATGCCATTTGGACTGACACTTTTTGTGAGATGTTTCATTTTTGGCAATGATGTCACGGACGTTGATCTTACTTATTTTTTACATTTATATCCCACTGTTATTCTAAGACAGGAACATTGTGTGTGTGTTTGCTTGCAATTGTACTTTTTGCAGATTAGTGTTTCTCTTTTTTAACATAATTAAACAGATTGCTAAGTGATAAAATGATGTTTCTTCAGGAATTAGGAAGGTTATAGAAAACATTTTGGACTGTGGGTTGCCAATTTTTGCTTTAGGACAGAAATGGGTCACTTCCTCTGAGTCAAGAGGCCCTCATTAACTCCTCAGGCACCCAGAAAATCACAGAAAGCAGTCCAGTGACATGGTGACAACATTAAAAAGGAGAAAGATGAGATCTTTAGGGTTCTTTTGGAAAGAGGGACATTTTTAAGAGTGGGAGGCTTCGGGAGTTCATCTGAACTTTTAACAAACTATGGGCATGCAATTCAGGGAATTAGACAACCATTTAACTGCCTCTCTTGAACCACAACAGACCAGAAGCAGAGATTGTCTGAATTTTGGCCCTGTTCTGCCTAATAACTGGACTTTATAAACAGTTTATCTAACAGGGATGATCTTTAAGTTTTATTCTGTGTCATTTTGCCAAGGAAAATCACTATTCCTAAATTGCTGTTAAGTAAGGAGAAATTTGCGTCCACTTCTTTTATTATCCTAGTCCTAAAGACTGCTAGAGACAGCAAGTTTGTTAAGAAGGAAGATTAGAGCTCACTTAAGCAGCAAGCATGCTTACTTAGTTTTCTTTGGACAGTGTTATTTTTTTGTACTGCTTAATCATGTGGTCACTTGTTAAGGTTGCATAGTTAATCCACTGAAAGTTTTAATCAGCTGGCAAGTTCCATGTGTCAATAAAAACATTATTCATTTCCCATTTCTTCTTTTTCAGATATGTAAATGAAACCACCCACTGCTGGAATACAACCATGGTGCATTTTATTCAGCTATTGAAAAACAGGTCCCAATTCTCCCAGAAAAATAGTTACAAATAAATCAAGTTTATCGTGTCTTAAATCAATAATATGTGAACAGAATAAGAAAAGAGATAGGTAGAATTTGTTGTATCTCTACTTGGTATGACTATTATTGAATGCATATTAGAAACAAGAGGAAAAAGGGTGCACATTCTGGTCTTATGCTTGATGGGAATTCGGCCTATGCCTAAAACATTGAAGAAACAGTTCAATAGCAAAAAAAATGCAATCCTATCAATATTGTTTACATAATTGAAAGAGAAGTTGATTTCTGATTAAGGGACTAGTTGGAAATATGAATGATTTTTACGAGATGATTTCCCCCCCATCACTCAGTTTGTATAACATTTCAATATGAGAATCTGGTAGAAAGAACATACATAATGGGGCAATGAACTGTATCTTGAGATATATAAATAATTAAAATAAAATAAGTCCAAATATAATGTCCAATGTAAAAGACTTAGAAAAAATATATATCGTAATGTTACCTTCCTAATCTATGTTGAAGTAATTAAAATTAGGAAGGGGAAATGCCACATGAGTTTGATTAATATGTCAGGGACGTTACTCTAAAAAATGAGTAGGGTCAGGACAAAATAAAAAATTGGTTTAGCCTAATTAAAATAATGATTACAGTCCATTCCCACATGTTAATTTTCTCCTTCTATCACTTTATAAGTAACAATTTAGCAATAATATGTGGATCGTTAAACAAAGCTGCTTTCAAAGTTTTGGGGGCACTGCACTTGGGTACTACTAAACCATATAATTAGATTAATTCAAAATATTCTTATATTTTGACCACCTAAAGAGCATGTGAAGGGCTTCTATGAAACGGATAATAAATCCAAACTTTATAAAAACCTGGTCAATTTCAAAGACTTTTCAAACTAAATTAAGTTATATAAAATGATAAGCTATTGCAATATTACCTTTATTGTCTCTAAATAATATATACCCTGTTTTATAATTCCTGATGTGAAGGAAGGAGACAGCTTTAGGGTGTATGTGTATATCAAAATGTCAAGAGGATAGAAAAAGCCACTTGATCAAATGTCCTTCACATTTTACATGCAAGTGATATGAGTTTGTATGTTAAAAAGTGGTAGGAATTTGATTGTGTGGTCATGTGCACAATCTAGAAATTGTTTTTTTAGCTCAGTTGCAGTGATCCCAATGATTCTCAATATTATTAAATGCTAGGGATGAAATGCATAACTGTCAAAGTCTCCATTGCGTTGAACTTCATGGGAATTCCATGGACATATCCATAAAGATGATTTGGATATCATAAGGAAGTGCTTTGCCATTGTCTTCTTTCAGAATATTGTTTTGGGTTCCTAGCATGACTGGCAGCAATAGGACTTCCTGGTGCTCTCCCATTAGTCTTTAATCTGGCCTTACTTAGATTTTGTGAAATCAGCAAAGGTCAGTACTTATCCAAATACATGCCTCAAATCAATAATGAAGAACCATCTAATAAAATGAAGGAAGAAGCTGCTGCTTGCTAGAAATGCATTCACTTTTAGTTTGCCTTTCCAGTTCTATAATACAGCAATATCCATCATGCATTCATTCTGAGGTCTGCCTACGTGAATCTTTTTTCTGCTTGAGTTACCTCACATTCTTTTTATTATTATGGGGAGTTTTACTCGGACTTTCTGTGCATCACATCTACTAATATACATGCCTTGAACCTTGACTGTTGTAGTGATTAATACCCCCTCAAATATATTTTACTGCATTTGAATCTATGAATTATTGTATTCACCCATATCATGAACCTTACTGAATTTTTATTGTCAGGATTGGAACGTTATCATTCCTAGGATATTCAGAAAAATTTAAGAGTGGACTTAGTTTTTAAAGTGTGTGTGTGTGTGTGTGTGTTTGTATGTGTGTGTAAGCTTGGTTCTCATAAACTGTCAGTTTTGCAGATTCCAGACCTTAATAGGTCTCTGGACTTCAGATCAAACTCCATTATCGTAAAGAACTGTTGCTAAATTCCTCGAAGACAATTACACTCATGCACAAGTTTCACCAATCTTCCTTATCAGGAAAAAGTCTTGGCTTGAGATCAAGCAGACCTCTTGGGTTTAGAGTCTGACAGGCTTCAAAGTCTCAGTTAGGAAAATGGGGTCAGGGAGGTGGGGACGGGACTCAACAATCCCACAACAGAAGAATGATTTCCCTACCACCCCTAGTGCAGAGGGGAGCAGACACATGGATTCAACAGTTTAGAGGCTGGCAGTCATATGGACTTTGATGTGGCTTGAAGAAAAAGAAGTACAAAAATGGATTGGCAGTAGTATGCCATATTTACTCAACAACAAAAGCAGATTATGTGTAATATGAATAACTTCAAAATATCTCTGGACCGCTAAGAAGTTTCTTTTATAAGGTGGTATCAGCCCCACGATCAGGTACCATAAAAGAACTGGGATTCTTTTACCATGTGCCGCTGAGCTTAGATAAATATTAGAGGACAGACAAGGGTTCATAAAAGACAAAGGTGGATTCTGAAGATTGAAGTGTGATTCCCACTGGAATTGGAAGAGAAGGAAAATGATGCGAAAAAGTCAGTTGAACTTGAGCTGGGAATGTGTCATACAAATCTTAAACATAAACGCTAGAGGTAGGAAATGAAGGTCTTCTCCGAGAAGAGATACTATATATTGACTGTATCTTTACAGATGTGAGTAGGAAATGCTATTTTTGAATCTACAGTAGATTAGTTTTGATGCCCCCTTTCCCTCCGCAAAGAGTTTTTTGCAAGTTGAAAGCTGTTATTAAATTAGTGTTCTTTTTCTCTTGTAATGAATCTTTGCTTTTTTTCTGTTTAATTTTTCTAACCCCCTTCTAGGGCAGCAATACTGACATATGCATTTATCTTTGATTTCAGCACTCAAGTCCTTCTTTCCAATGTCTCATTTTGCAGCAATATTCGTTCTTGCTAGTAATAACACTAGCAACCCAAGACTCCATGCCATTAGTATTTCAACCAGGTTTGCAAAGCTCTGATGATTCCCAAGGCTTTCCTAAACAGAGAGATGAATTTTCCGGAGGAGATTGTGAAAAAATGTAGACTTCTGGCTTTACCAGAAGGTGGATGATGTTTACTCTTTTGTCTTCAGATAACTTTTCCTCAACCTGATGCTTTTCAGGTACAGTATATTTACTTCACCTCCTGGATTTTGACCACACCAGATGGATATCTGAGGGTTTACCATCTTATACATCTGGAGGGCACCAGATTGGGTAAGGTTGTTCTAGACTGAGCAATATGTGAACAACTCATTCTAGATGGTCTAACAAAAAAGAAATGAAAATGCATATGCCCTAGTTAAGGGCTTTTCTAGGTTGAATCTTACTTTTGGATGGCCTGGAGTATTGTATCCTGGTAAAAGACCATCTGTTGACAGTTGAAAGCCAGCAATTTGAGGAGGTTATTTATTTAGTTTTCCCCCCCTTGTAGTTCATAAGCATGATGTGAAAAGATTTTCAGGTGAAAATGAGGGATTTATTCTGATGATTTATTTTATTTTGCTGTTCATTGGTACTGCACTTATCCATTAGCCACGCCTCAGAATTTTGCTTCCTTCCCACCCCTAGCAATAAAACTATCTGGAAATCATTACCATTGAACTTGAATGATGCAATACAGTGAGGTTCTGGCATTGCCCATCCTTCTTTGACACCTTCAAATTTAAGTTTTTATAGCATCCTCCTGTTTGTTTATCTCCTTATCAGGTTCTGTTTCTGATGAAAATCAACTCCCACAAAGGTTTGTGGAGAAATATCAGTTTGGGCCAAGTGAGCTTTTCCTTGAAAGAATTTTTTTTGTATGTGTGTGTGGGGGGGGGGAGAGAAAGTCAACATAGACTAGCAGAATATATGACAGGTATAGATGATTATTGTGAACATTTTTTTCTATCTAATCATTGTTTCCTTGGGAGATAGTTTAAATCCAGATAAATATAGCACCATAAATATAATATAGAGCCAGCTTGATGTAGTGGTTAAGGGTATCAGATTAAAAACGGAAGGCCATGAATTCTAGTCCTGTTTTAGGCATAAAACTATCTGAATGACTGTGAGCTTGTCACTTTAGTAAGTGGCAAACCACTTCAATCCTTGCCAAGAAAACTATGTGGATTTAACCAGGCAGTCTCTGAGAATTAGACATAACTGGATGAAAGAATGCTTGTGTGCATTAGAACAAGAAAAGATGTTATTTGATTAACACAGTGAGCTTTCACATCTAATTTTGTTTCCACCCAGTACAATGCAGGAATCATTTCTAGGGTGGTGGGGCAGGAAGAATTGCTTTGTTAGATTGTGTGTGGGATGCGTGCATATGCAACCACACGTGTTCACTTGTTCTCTCCTGGTTTTAATTTATGGTTTTACCATTTTCATTTTAAAATATGTTGTCATTTTTGTTACATTTTCTTTAGCTCTAAACTGCTTCAGGTGGAGTGAAAAGCAGCAATAGAATGGTAAGAATTCTCTCTCTAGTTTGTCTTTGGTATAATACTTTATGAAGGCCCTCCATGGCCTTTCCTAATTGTCATACAGCTTAACCTTTTTGCTTTAAAAAGAGAGAGAAGAGAGTAAAGTGAGCCTCGTTTACCCACAAGTAGAGGAATGTTAATGTAGGAAGTGAGACGGTTTGTTCATTGAAAAATATTTTATGGGAACTTGCTTCAAACTGAAGGAACACATGTAAAATACGTTCCCTGGGGAAGTGCTTTCTTAGTCTCATTTGTTTCAAAAAGGAAGAATTTTTGGTCAACTCAAAGCAGAGAGCTCAGGGTCACATACTAGGATTTCCCTTGGCAATAGGAGAGGTTTGTGTACCTAAGGCCACTCCAGTCCCAGCAGATGTACTGAGATTCGGTTGTTATTCTATCAGGCCAGGATATGGAGTCAACCTCAGTGAAATTAAGGACCACGAAAGGTCCTCCTCAGATCACAAGACTTTAATGAATCCAGAATGGATATGAAAGGCAAAGTCCTGGAAGGTAGAAGGGCAGTAAGTAATTATCCTCTTGTGGGAAGCCTTTAGTAGCTAAACGAAATTAACTAAAAGCTGTCATTTCACAAGTCACTTGTGATTAAGAGGAACAAGTCTGGTTTTGCACTCTCTTTTCTTCAAAGGAAAGAAGGCTGGTATTGGTTAGAAGGGAAGTGATATTCCTGTATTCTTTTAGAAGATTTACATAACACCTCCGGCTGATATTCCCAGGGCTGTTTTTACTTACTAGAGGTAAATCGCCTAGGTTCCCCTTATAGAGCAGGGTCATTTATGCGATGGGACATATTTGAAAAGATATTTGAATATTTGAAATGATCAGATGGCTTCAATGTATGACCTAAAATATATATTAAACTATTAAAATATAATCCCCAAACTTATGTCCATGTTTTGATTTCCCATATAGTTTTATTGATGGGGCCATTTTCCTTTCAAAGAAAAGACTTCATCGGTGTGTGGATTTGAAACAGCCTAGGACCAGCACAGATACTACATATGAATGTACCCTTAGACCCAGTCTTTAAAATGTTCTGTGTGATGAGCCTGCTCCTAGCCATATAATCCCATTCAGGCAGACACCTTTGCTGATAAACATTTGTGAGTAAAGGTTAATTTTGATTTTCATAGAAAGCCCTCACAGGACAAAGAAGGCTCATTTGTGTTAGTATCAAATGCAATACTGCCATTTTAGAAGGAATTAAACAAATACCCTATAAAGGACTCTGGGAAGAAGTTTGAAAAAGAAAAAACATGGAAATGGAGCTGATAGCAGATAGCTACGTGCTACAATGGCTAGAGCGGACTTAATTCTAGTGGCTATTGAAGGATTCTGTGGTTCTAATTGAGAAAAAGTTGCCTCATAATCACGAAATGGTCACTTTTTTGTTTCTGTTTCTTGGTAGAGGGAAGTCAATGAAGTGCAGGTGAAACCTGGAAAAGATTCAATGAAGAAGAAAAGCACAATGGAGTATATAGATGGCATGGTGGGGTGCTAGAAGATACAAGATGAAAGAGATTCACTAGTTTGAACCAGGTCGATGGATTATTCCTCAGATATGAAGAATTGTTAATAAATTCTATGGATTTTTTTAAACACTGTGACTAGAGATTGTCTTTGTGTTTAGTAACATAGATAGCTGCATATCTTTTCACATCTTAACTTCACGTTATAATTTGCTAAGTAATTTGTGTTTAAAATGAATTGGAATGGAGAATTCAGAGAAAATATTGTTCATTTTGGTGCTTTGCTAAATCAAGCTATCAGCAGAGAGAACTAGTAATAGAAGGGTATAAAACAATTAGAAAGTGAAATTACTTAATTTTCTGATAAAGATTGGTTGAAATGGCTTCTTATTGGTTTTTAAGTGGAAAAAAATCAACAACATTGGAAAGCTTTGTGCCTTCCCTCCCTCTTTCAGTTGGATCTTTTGAACCCTGATCATACATAGTTCCAGCTTGGATAAACTGAACGTCATTTATCAGTGCCTTACAAAACAAACTGACACAGTAAGAAAAATGAATAACAATCAAAGAGGAATGTATGTCCAGGCCATAATCTATGGATTTTGGAAGTAAATCTCATGTATTTTCTTCCATGAGAATTATGCTTAAATAAGAGACATATAATTGTGCTGTGGGTTCCATAGTAGGAAAGACACATGATATGATAATGCACCTAGAAGCAATTATTCCATTCAGGCCAATTTACCAGTTCAGCTCTTTTCTTTTTAAGTAGGGCAATAGACGTGAATCTCACTCTATCCAAAGTTCTAACAATTCTGACCTCAGGAAAACATGATATGGCAGCCTTTAGCTATAGAAAAAAAGAAAGCAAGTTGGTTTGGGGTAAAAGTTATTGTATTTTTTCCTGTATGCAAGAGAGAAAGATGGAAGAGGGAAAAGAGGAAGCAGAAATTACTCACAATCTAACTTTGCCCAGTCATGGTTGCTGAAATAAACTACAATTGGCTGTACACATGACATTTCTTAAACTATAATTTACAAAGCAGGACAATTGTCTTTAGACAACATGCTTGGTACCCTCCTCTCTGTCATTAACTGATGGCTTAGAGTGATGTAAATATAGACGAGGGTGGCGTTTGGGGCTTCTGTCAGATTGTCACATGACAGTATAGGAAAAGTGAGGCCCTTGATAAATTTTAAGCCTAAGTCGGATGAACTCTGATAAAAATAGCTACATGACAGGACATATGGAGAACATCTGATAAATACACAAGGCTGCTGTCTTCCTTGGCATGACATTATCTATCTAGGATATATATAATTAACACTCTAGACAAATCCAAACACAAACCCAAACTCTGGCTTAGATATGTAGACAACACTTTCATAATTTGACTACACAGGAAAGAAAAACTAGAAAACTTCCTCACACATCTCAACAACAACCTACACAAAATACAATTCACCACGGAAACAGAAACCAGCAATCAACTTCCCTTCCTGGACATCCTGATTTACAAAAAAACAATGGCTCCCTAGGACACACTGTCTACCAGAAGAAAACACACACCAACTGCTACCTAAACGCACAATCCCGTCATCACCTGCACAAATCAACTCCATAGCCAAGACCCTCATCTCCAGAATCAAATGCTTAGCCAACAAAAGCCACCTGAGAACAGAACTACACACCCTCACTAACATATTAATTGCCAATGGATTCCAAAAAAACACAATTACCAACCTAACTCTAAGAGGGACACCCCCCCGAAAACCAAGATATAAAACAAGGCAATGGTATCGCACTCCTCCCCTACATCAAAGGCACCACAGACAAAATCACAAAATTCTCCACAAACACAATATCAGGACAGCCTTCGATACCGACCAAAAAATAGCCAACATCCTAAGAAACCCCAAGGACAAGAACCAGCTAGAAAACCAAGGAGTTTATGAAATATCATGCAACAATAGCCCAGCCACATATATTGGACAAACAAACCGGAGAATAAATGCACACATCGCAGAACGCAAGAATGCAGTCAGAAAAGAAGAAAATACCTCCTCCCTCTTCCAACACCTCAAAGCCATAGGACATGAAATTAATTTTGAAGGAACCAAATTAACACTGAACACTGCAACAAGAGAATAATCAGGGAAGCCATCGAAATAGAGAAACATCCCCACAACACGAATAAATGGGATGTTACCTCTCGCCTTCCAGACATCTGGAAACTATTCCTTATCAACAAATGAGTCCCAGCCACGAAAACCAACACTGGACCTAAAACAACACAAGACACCACCACCAATCCTCTTCACCAGACCCAAACCCTACTCTATTCTATAAACGAAAGTCAACCACCATCCAGAAACCAGACCATGGCTGCATCACTAGTTGTCACACACTCTGACCTCAAAACCAAACAAACTGACACGCGCCAAGAACACAAACACAGACCCAGGTCTCAAACTCAAAGTCAAACTAAAACATGGAACACTACATCACAGCCACCCACTCAGGACATCACATCACAAAACTCAGAAAATCACACCACTAGAACTCCAAAAGTTACAACAACAAATGACCCAGGAGATCACAGCACAAGACCCAGGACTTCACATCAAAAGAACTCACAAGGTCACCTTCAAAC
>JANHFO010002174.1:209593-231896 GCA_032468095.1 Pareas carinatus
GAAAGAAAGAAAGAAAGAAAGAAAGAAAGAAAGAAAGAAAGAAAGAAAGAAAGAAAGAAAGAGAAAGAAAGAAGGAAGGAAAGAAAGAAAAATCAATCAATCAATCACTGTTGACTAGATTTTAAAAATATGAGATTTGTTCAAAAAGTATGGTTGGCAAAAATACATTTATTCATAGAAAATACATTTTCCCTAATCTCCTTCAAAGTAGTCCCCTTGGTAATGTCCATACTTCTCCCAGCGGTCCTGCCATTGTTGGAAAAACTTCTGGATTGCATTTTTTGGAATGGTGTTCAGCTGGCCTATCGCGTTCCACATGTCTTCTCTTGATTCAAATCGTGCCCCTTTCAGCGGCATTTTCAACTTGGGGAATAGCCAAAAATCACATGGAGTCATGTCAGGGAGCCTGACGAACCACAGGAATGTGGTGTTTGGCCAAGAACGTTTGAATCAGATGTGAAGAATGGGCGGGTGCATTATCATGATGAAGCTGTCAAATCCGACGAGCGCTCACTACACTTGTTCACTCATAGGCCCAGCGACTGATGTTTTCTGTCGGCGGGAAAAAAATTAATGCATGTGCATGAATGTCCCCTACACATCTCCACCAAAGGACACCTCCTGTGCTTCATTTGTTTACACGGGAAAAGTTAAGTTCTGATACTTTTTGAACACACCTCGTACATTTATTCAAGATTAATTATGCCAGAATACAGATTATAGGTGAGCGTAGCATGTGATCTAAATGTCTACAGAGATTCTCAATCAACCAGGTCATGGTTGTCCCAAAAGTGGACTTTCCTGGGTTTTTTTCTCCGTTGAAAACATTTTGCTTCACATCCAACAAATTTAATTTAGAACTGAAGAAGCTTCAGATGCCTTTTGGAAAAAGCAGATTTGAGACATATGACCTAAAATACACATTCACCTGCAAGCCAACATAATACAACTGGACAAGATAAAAACTCAAGTGCAAATTTTAAGTTCCTTTTCAATTACATCTGGTTTATGCTGCTAGCCCTTGAACTATTATGCAACAGATTTTCAACTCTCTTTCTGCAGTGTTGAAATAAGAAACTGATGAATGTGTGGGGTGTTTATTGGGATGCACATCCAATTTTTGGTCACAAAAATGGAAAGTGGAAATGATCTTCTATCCAGCAAGACTTGAAACAGCCCAATCCCATTTTGCAGCAGTGAAAGACTTTTAAAGCCCAAATTTATGTGCAGTAGAGACTGTATCAAAGGTCTCTCAATCAATTCAATAACAACAGTGGTGTGTATCTGGGTAATAAGTGAGGATGACACGTAGCGGATAGACAGAATGGTTTATCTCAACTACATGGGAGTGGTGGGAGTCAAGGGGCGAGCTCACGTTGAGCCCAGGTATTTGAACCCCACGCTGTAGTCCATCTGTCCAATCAGCACCTTGGGGTTTTCCACAGGTCTGTGGGCCTCGCCCCTTGGTCACCCAGGACTCCCACACTTGCAGCATGCACGCTACCTTGCATGTACATCTCATGCAACATTACTCCCCCTGCAATGTGATTTCGCTACTGTGGTCCAAATCCCTTGTTGTAAGTGTGGGGCCATCACCGTACTCACCCGGAGCAGCGCGGTAGTGCTGGCAATTCCGCTCACCTGTGATCTGGGGTTCTGCTCTTGTGTCTGGCTCCTGTGATGGCTCTGTTGTGGCTGGTTCCCTGGATGGCCCCAGGGCATCTGGCTCTACTTTCTATGCCTGCAGGCCAGGATTGCCCTGACCCTGAAACATCACTGCCATCATTTGGCCGCCTCCTCCCAGGTGGCGGCTGGTGGCAGAAGAGCCGACCAGTTGAATGGTGGGTCAACTTGGGGTGTGTTGGCTGGCTGGTCAATTGGCGGTTCCAGTGTTCCCCTGGTCGTGTTGTCCTCATCCCATGCATTGGGAGCTTCGCCGTATCTGTGCCTGAGTTGGTCCACATGGTGGTGCATGGACTGTCCATCTCATCAAAGTTTATTATAGTTCAGTGGCTGGAGAACCCGAGTCACCACTGGTTCTGCCCATGGGGGTCTCTCCCCATAGTTTCTTGCTCATACCTGGCTACCAGTTACGAAGGACTGGAGCACTTCCACCAGGTGCCATTGCCTCGGGGCGTGGGGAGCTCGATCTGGGTGTAGCCTGTCCATTTTTGTAATTAGCTACTTCCTCCAGTACAACTCTGCAGTGCACCTCCCTGTTGCCGCACAGGGGGTCGAGTGCTGACTTAAAAGAAAGTTCACGACCCCCCCATTAGTCTCTTGAGCATGTCCTTTGTGGTGCAGACCATTTGCTCTGCTTGTCCGTTAGAGGCCAGGTGGAATGATGCTGGCATGATGTGATTGATAAGGCTGTCCCTCAGGAACATCTGAAATTTGTCCAAGGTGAACTGCGCTCCCTCGTCCGAGACGATCATCTCTAGCAGGTCGTGTGTTGCAAATACTTTCTGCAGTTCTCGAATTGTGGCTGTCTATTGCAATAAAAAACAATTGTCCTTGAAATGATCCTGCATAATCGATATGGATTCGAGACCATGGCATGCCAGTTTTCTCCCACCGGTGCGTGGGAACTTTGGGCATTTCAGACCTGTTTTTCTGACACACCTTGCACCCTTGTACATGTGCCTCAATAACAGGCATGTTGGAATCTTGTGAAACCAAAAGAATATGTACAAATAAATGAAAGATACAGGATGATGAAAAGTTGTGAATGTGGATCAGACTATGTGTAGTGAAGGACATTTTAATGAAGGATTTGGGAGAAAAACTGACATGAAAGTGAAAGATACAAGTAAAACTGAGTAACTATAGGAAGAGAATTATCTAGGAAGGAGTATTTAGGAAAAAAATGTATAAAATGGCAAATATGAAATGTGATGTTTGATGGAACGATGAAGTAATAAGCCGTGAATGAGAAAAAAAAATGAGGAACAGAGAAAGATATTGTATGATGTGTGGAGCTAGGTTATATATGTCAAACACAAGACCCGTGGGCCACCTCTGGTTCATGGCCTGTGTTAATCTGGCCCATGGCGAACTCGGCTAGGCCACAGGTGGACTGCGGGGGGACCAAAGGGAGCGTGGGAGGTCTCTGGAAGGTCCGCAATGACCATGTGGGAGTCACTGCTGCTGTGGTCAGGCACAGTGGGGGAGGGGGTGCAGGTAGCACAGGGGGACATCAATGGCCACGGGGGGCACGGGAATGCCATCAGCCACAGGTGGCATGAGGAGGGGGTGGGAACGGCCCACAGTTCCCATGGTGGCAGTCAAAGTGGCCCACGATGAAATTGAGTTTGACACCCCTGAACTAGATCATCGCAAGAGATATACTAAAGAGCAAGCAATAGACAAGACTGAAAGGTTTAGAAAAAATGCCATTTGGATGGGAAAACGATTTGGAAGTGATTGAAAAGTGCTAAACAGAGAGCCTTCCAATGGAATGAATGGAATCAAAAATAATAGCAATGAAATTATTTGGGGTGAAACTAAACTAGAAAAAATGTTGCAAGGAGTATTGTAGAGTTGCGTGTGGGAATGATAGTAATACCGAATACCAAAATTGAAGCAAATGCTATAAATGTTACTGTTCCATGAGAAAGTGATAAAAATGCTGCGAGAGTACTGGACATAAGTAAGGCAATGGTGTCGATATTATAATTGGAGAAATGATGAAATGAGGTGGTTTGCATATGGAATGGCTGTGTAGGTGTGAAGATTGCATCTGTATCTGATGCCTGGGAGATTTGTGAATCGAACGTAGTAAGAACAAATGCAAAGGGGTTGGATTGTTAAGTGTGTCTAAACAAGTGACTGGCAGAATTATAAATGAAAGACTATGAAAAGTGACAATTAACAAATATAAATGATTGCTGAATGAAAGGTATTAACAACCTGGAATATGTTTTTTAAGTGTTGATTATGATTGATTATGTAGAGAGAATGAATGATGGTAAATCAATGTTCTGAACCCCCTAAAGAGAGAAAAAGGGTATCAGTAACTTAGATCAGCTTATTCTCAGTCCTTTTCAAACTTTTGTGGCATAGCAGAAAGAACTTGGAGTATATAAAAGTGCCAACTGGCAAAATATTCAATAAAAACATGTGCAGGTTATACAATTTGGATCAGAGATGTTAGCAGCGTCTGAAACACATAAATTATTATTATAATTGGAAAGAATTTTGGAAGAGTGATATTGGAAGAAAAATGAAATGAGGAGTTTGAATATGGGTTTTAATAAGTCAATGAACTAGACTTTTTAAAAATATGAAATATATACTTTTTGATTTTAAGAAGCATTGATTTCTACAAAAGAGTTTCTCTCAAGGCTACTGGATATTTCAGGTGAATAAAGACTGGATACCATGTTAAATATGTTGGAAATGTAAAATGGTGAAGGGAACATTTGACACGCATGCTGTGGACTTGACCCATTTGGGATTTATATGCTTGAATTTGTTAAGAGTGAGGCTCGGAAGAGAAATAAGGTTTAAATATATTAAGTTATGATGAGCTATAAAATAGAAATATAGAACCTATGTATGTACAGTATGAAGAACTCCAGATTTACTAAGCATGGACTAAAACTAAAAAGATTGTTTGACTTCATTAGAAAGACTCTGCTATACCCAACTGGGCTGATGATGTATATCCTCTCTATCCATGAACAGTTCTTATATCAGTGAAGATATAATGATTAATACTTTTCTGATTAATGTATTGTTGAGTCATTGCTTTTTTCATTATAAATTTATCCTCTTCAGCAGCATTTCTCAACCTTGGCAACAAAATATCAGGATGCGTGGGGTATTGTCTTGTCAAAACTTGTTACAGCACTACTCAGGGATGATTCTCAGATGAAGAAGATGAAGTAAAAGCAGAATGGCTGCTATACTGTTGTAAGAGAGCTTCAGCATTATCAGAGCCAGTAACTTCTTTTTCTGACAGATCCTCAAGTTCACAAGATCCTGTGCCTACTTCCACTGATAAAAAAATTAAGCTCTTTAATCGTAGGCAGAAATTTAGAGAAGAAGAATTGGGGAACTGATCTTTGCAGAAAAGAGAGCTGGTCCAGTAAGTATGGGAATGCTAACAAGAAACGATTACTGTTTGATGAGTCTTAGTTGCTGTTCACGGGGTGGAGACTCAGTGTGACATACTAAGGGTGAGCATTCCCTTTAGATCATGCTGTGAAATAATTGGTCAAAAATGCACTTCTTGCCTGTGAATATTTTACTTCGTTGTGTTTTGAACCTTGTTTGTTGCCTTCCCCTCCCAGAAATTCAATTTACAGATTGCCTAATTTCCTTCCCCAAAGCATTGCTGGTTCGTTATTATCATTCACTGGAGCATAGCATGCAACCATCACTAACACACATAAAGGATGTATCTAAATTTTCTCTTTCATACCTTTATTTATTTGGATTTCTTCTGTACACCCTGAAAAAATGTGCTTATCCCAAAAAGGGGAAGCTTGATGTGTATGTCCTTATGTATGCTGAGCTCAATCAATAACCAGGATAATCAAAAGAATCTGATTTGATGCAAAGTCTTCTTTTTTAAAAAAAAAACCTGGAATAATACTTTCTGTATTACAACATACTAGAGTAAAAACTAAGAGCTTGCAGATAAGGAAACCATTATCATCCAGATCATTATTCTAATGATCATCCACCTGGAAGCAGTCGATGGCAAACTATCTCCATACTTTATCAAAGAACAAAAAAAAATCCTACACAACCACGACCCATTGGCATCATCAGGAATCATGCCTAACTTGATGAAGATACTTATTTTTCATCTGAGCAGTGTGGATGCTTAGTGTGATGCTTTTTCCTCTCAGTGCAGGAATGCATGACTGGTTGGACATTTAGCGTGTTCTAGGCCCTTGTCAAATGGCAAAGAAAACTCCCCAATCCTTGATAAATAAAGTATGAAGGCATATATAAACATTTTTACTCTTTGGTAACCTGATTGCTAGCTGGGAACCAAAACATTAGGAAGACTCGAATTCTTAACTTCACTGCCAAGTGTTCTTCAGATGGTGGCATCTAGAATGTTTCACTGCAAATTTTTCAAAGCATGAGCTGCAAATTCAGAGAAGGCTAATAAACATCAGTGACTCACAAAGGCTACTGAAGTCATTAAACAAACCAAATCTCTCTTTTACAATAAAGAATACCGAATATACAAAGTAAATGGTGAAATAGGATTGTGAGAAAATAGCTCTTCCAATGATAAATCTAGGATGAACCTCATATCCATATTCCATAGAATATTTTGTAATAATTTTGTATTAATTCCATAATCAATTCCAACATTCCATAGAATAATTTGTGGAGGACAGAAGGAGGACTGAGAGGAAATCCACAGACCGCTCACTTCCTGGAAATAAACTGTTTCAACTCTTCTACAGAGCATTGCAGGCCAAAACAACTGGACACAGGGACAGTTTTTTCCCCTCAGACCATCATTCTGCTGAACACCTAATTCTCACAGTGCTGTCTAATGTCTATATATATTTATCTATAAAGTGTGGCTATAGTATTATCATTATCCTTCTTAGTATTTTTTTTGCCAGCCCCTCTTGTTGGTATCATCATCATCATCACCATCCATCCTTTGCATGTACACTGAAAGCGTCTGCAGTGGAGACAATTTCCTTGTGAATCTAATCACACTTGGCCAAATTATTCTATTCTATTCTATTCTATTCTATTCTATTCTATTCTATTCTATTCTATTCTATTCTATTCTATTCTATTCTATTCCTTTGGTCTTCATATGTGGAGGGTGGAATGGGACAACTCGTCACAGTCAACTCACCATGATCAATTCACTACAGCCAACTTGCCATGGCCAACTCCCCACTGGACAATTCTCTGTGGGACAATTCAGCAATTTAATTTAATTATTTAAAATAATTTTAAAAATATTTTAAATTTTGTCATTCACATTTCATTTTGTTCTTCCTTTGCCATTCTTTCTTTAATGATTCTATTTCACTATTTCTTCAATATTAATGCAACTCTTGTCCCATGGCACATCGTTCTGCACTGAGCTGGCTGTGGTGCGTTGTCCTGTGATGAGTTGGCCACATTGAGTTGACTGCAGCAAGTTGGCTGTGGCGAGTTGTCGTAGACCCTGTGGAGGAATAGTATTATTGTTCTTTTTTGAGCCAGAAGATTTTTCATTGCAAAGGTTAACCATATGAGGTGTAGTACTACATTTGTATCCATGTTGATCTTTAGTATCCATGGTTTTGCTTGGTATCACCAAAAACATCATCTGATGTCATCTTCACTGAGTTGGTGGCTGGCTGCTAAAGCCATCAATATTGATCTCTAAGAGAAGACATGATCAATATTCAATCTTTGTCCACCACTATCTTCATGACAATCAGTACTGTTCATCCAGTTGTCTTCTGTGCTATATTCCTAATGTCTGCTGTTTGTCCATCCTATCAGTTGTGTGGCTTCCTTAAGGCATAGAAGACTGATTTACAATGGGTCCTCCTGAAGTAAATTAGTTTGTTGGGTGAAACTAAATCTGTTGGTCTGGTCCAGAGATTTAGGAACAAAAGATTGTAGGATCTTGGAAGGGTTTTTTTTGCTTTTGTTTATGCAGAAACATTTTCAACACAACATCTATGTACATAAAGGTCAATGCTAAGTTTGCTCTCTCCTGAAAAACTGCAATATTTGACAATATGCTGATGCTTAAATTCAATTCGAAAATACCTCAGTACAGTGGCCAAGTAAAATTCTTTCTTACATTATGGAACATTGAACTTAGGACAGTGTGAAAAGCATAGTATTGCCATTTTGAAGATGATATTAATGCACACTAGTACACGATTCCCATTTCAGCTAATGAAGGGCAATATTTTGAGAACTGTTGTTTTGATCACCCATAATATTTTTCAGTCACACAAATGACTCATAATTACTTTTCTTTTTTTAATAAAATTCCTTTTGTATGTTGCTTTCACTTCATTTTTTTTTCAGCCTGAGTTGTCAATTGTCTGCAAAAAGGTTTTATCATCTTCAGAATTGCTGTCAGGAGATATTAATTATTTTCCTGGTTTTACATTGTACTTTCCATGGTGTCACTGAAATGGACCCATTAAGGGTGAGTGATAGATATAGTAATTTCATTAGTGCCATCAATAATGCATTGCACTTACCTTTTAAGAATCTTTCTGAATAGATTACAGTGACTGGGAATTATATTTACGTGATCAAAATAGTTAAGGTTGAAGAGAAATATTATGAAGTGATTAGTCAACTGGAACTAGATAGATGTCATTTTAATAACATAATGAAAAAATCATGGTGTTTGCAGTAGTCCATGTATCATTTGGAGAGCCTAATATAAACTTGAAATATAGTATTTTCTGCACAAATCACAACTCAATCCCATAAATACAATCTTATTCTTGCATATAAAGCTATATATGGCATGCATGTATGTATCAAGAAAACATCTGTACCCTTCTTTTGGAATCAATATCTTAGATTACATTGTGCTCTGTCTTCCCTACTAGCTATTTTTTCATCTTTGCTATAGTAAAATTCTGCATCTGATAGTTCTTGAAGATTCGTAATGTAAACTTATCTGAGAACTTCCAGGTGAGGTATGTCAAATTGAAGAAGACTCCATGAAAGTGGAGCCCACAACCAGGGCAAAGATCAAGGAATTGATGAATAGATGGTTCTTTGAAAACTCTCCAGATAGAGTGGATAAGAGATTGCCCACAAGTGTTGTTTCTCATGAGGAGACAATAAGATAATGGTTTTCTGCAGGTCTGAGCACTGGGAAACAAAAGGATTAGCTGTCTTGCTCATAGCTGTGGCAGAGACTTTTAAAGGACACTTAGTTTGCAAATCATATGTTGTAATCACTTTTGGAAATTGCTCCTTAACTACTACTAAGCTATTAGAGACCTTCGGTTTTACAAGTTTGAAAATGCTGGGCAAGCCCACCTTTTATCCTGAATGAAAGAAAACTTTAATTATAAGCTTACAAAATTAAAGCATATGAAATAAACAGCCAAGGTAAATAAGATTTTGATTTGAGACAATTAGGAACATTCCAAGGGTCCAGATAATATTGGAATATTGAAACTTAAGATTTGGCATTAATTATGAAGTACAAATAGATTCCATGGGAAAGAGTTGCTATTTTGGTTTTACAAAATGTAACATAGAAATAGCAAGTTTATTATTTTATAAGATGTTGACTTGAGGGAATTAAAGATTTTAGGCAGATGAAAGATATATAAGCCAGTAAGATGATACGAAGCATTATGACATAAAAAATACTGAATGAGGCTTTTGAAGAATGGAATTGGAACATAATAGCTATAGCATCAACAATGAAAATAATGATGTCTGTTTCCATGGATAGACTTTGTCCAAAAGATGTAATGTAAAGGTATCAGATATAGAACAAATTTTATATGAAAAGATATAGTATTGGAAGAGAATTTACAGCTGATTGTAAGAGAATGATTTAGAAAAGTATGTTTAATTGTATCCACAAAAGAAGCTGGCTGAGATTTTAAAATATGAAAGAGAAGTCAAAAGAGTGATTATTGTAGATATTTTTTTTCTGTTTGAATTACAAAAGAAGATTGTTAAATCCTTTAAAAACTCTATGTGATTGTAGAATGAAGACAAGACAAGAAGAAAAATTAAATCCTATGACAATATTTCAATGAACTAAAAATTAATAGTCTAGAAGCAGATTAGAAGTAAAAGGACTCTAATAGTAAATTAGAAGTTAAAGGAAGAAATGTAATGGTGGTTTATTTGATCAAGGTTAAAACAAGTTATGTTTGTTTGCAGAGGCATTCATGAAGGAAGTATAACTGTTCATAAGTTGTAACAACATATCTAGTAACAACAAATCTAACAACAAGATACGTTGTTATAACCCAGTATTGACTTTCTGCTGATACCAGGAGTGAAAAGTTGTCATTTTATGAATTTGTTTACAAATAAGAGATGGGTTATGGGATAAAGAGATAAATATTTGTAACTCTAGAGAAGGTTACTAAATTTGTCTATACTTGGGATGAAACTTGAAAGTGACTTCCTTATATCTTTCTTTTATTTTTCTTTGCTATATTCTTACTTTTCTCTTTTATTTTTTTCTTGCATAGTTACTTTTTCTCTTTATGTTTCTTTCTTAGTTTATATTATATTTTACTATTGAAATTCTCAATTAAAATTTATATATGGCAAATATATTACAATATATATGTTGTAAATTTTATCTTTCTTTCAAAATCTACATCCTAGTTTAATTGCACAAATATATCCATATTGTACAGTATGAGAAGCAGAGGTAAATCATAGTACTTTAATGTTGCATATTAACAGGTTAAAGAAATGCAAGACGGTAGTTTTCCTTAATATTGCCAAGTATTTACTATTTACTTCTTTCCTCCAACTCCATATTATTATTGGGAGAATAACTCATCTCTTTATGCAGGCTGGTTTGGCCTAATTACACCTATTCCTTTTTAATTTTTTAATATCTTAAATTTTTAAAGTTTTGGTAGAAATTAGTTTTATATTTCTGACTTTTTAAAAGTTAAACCACTGTATAATGATTTTAATGTGTTTTAAAAGTTGTTTATATGTTTTGTGAAGTATTTTAAATGGCTGTACACCGCCCTGGATCCCTTTGGGGAAAAGGACGGTATAGAAATATGAATAAAACTAAAAACTAAAACTAAAGAATTCATTCCTTCTCTCGGGCATCTAAGTGCATTTTTATTTATCCAATGGACCTTTTCCTTATTGCATGCTTTTGATAGACATTGCATAACTGATGCAGAAGACCAACAGTTAACAATATATAAATTACAAGAGATTTTTTTCCTGATATATCAACCAGCAACAACAGAAAACAGTCTTAGTTATATTCTTGAGGAATACTGTATGTCTTCAGTGAATACTGTAAAGAAACCAATGATCTTTTCCTGTAATAATCTCTTCCTGTAATAATGGCTCTTGTTAGTCATGCATCCCTAATCTGAAACCTGCTAGGCAGCTGGTTATGCCACAGCTGAGTATTGATCAAGGAAGTAACTTCACAAAATGCTGTTTTTCAAAGTACTAATGGCTTTGTCAATAACTGTCTTGTCTGTGTAATAAAGGTTTAGTTAGTGAGAAGATTCTGAGATTTGGACAGGGATGGGGAGGAAGAGACCTATGTTCAATCTTGTCAAAACTGAGTGGCTGTGAAGAGTTGGGGGCCTTTAGTCTTTAATCTTAGATGGTACTGCACTTGCTCACACAAGACTGGTATACAATCTGGAAGCCATCTTGGATTTGCAGTTCCTGCTTGAAGTGCCTGTTGTGTTCAAGATAACCTTTGCACAGATTAATCAAATGTGTCAGTTGTGCCTCATCCTAGATTGGAGTCACTGATGCCTTAATTATCACAAGAATGGGCTACTGCTATGTACTCTACATGGGGCTGTCCTTAACTTGAAATATATCATTGGACTTAATGGGTAGTGTTAAGCATGCCTCGATGTAACACCGGTTGCATAGTCATACCCAATGAATATATGACATTGGCTCCATGTTAAGCTGAAAGCTATAAATTAGTGTAGGACAGGGCTCTGTTACAGACTCTGCATTTGTACAATACACAAATCAACAGAAACAATTGTTTCTCTCTGTTTTGCTTGGTCAGATCACTATTAGAATATAGTGTCCAGTTTAGTGCACCGCATCTTAGAAAGGACACAGACAAAAAGGGACATATAAGGAAGACATTGATCTATTAAATAGGTTTGTTTTAAGCGTCTTAGTTTCTTTGGTAACGATCACATATTTTACCTGTAGTTCCCCAATTACTTTTGAGCTTGCTTGGGTAGTTCATTACTGTCTATAAAATCTGGGAGTTTAGCTATGAGAAATAATTATTATCCTACTGAGATTCAGATTGATGGAACTTAGGATGTATAGAAATTTTCCTATTGTCCTGTGATAGAACAGGGAAAAATCCATATTATGGGGATTGTTACACTTTTGGTTGACCAGAGGGAACAAAGTTAGAAGCTAGTGCTGTTTTAAGTGAGAAAATATCACAAACTGAATAAAGCTATGATACATAGCGTTACATAGATGGGGCTGGAACCTGAGGTTTTGGGAAATTTAGGAGAATAGTTTGTTTCTTTCCAATTATATTAAGCTGAATTTTATGGCTTATATCATATATTTCCACATCCTCCTCCAACGTGGCAGGACTGTTTTCAGCTGTTATGATTAAAGAATGCTCTTGAGGCCATATGTTATCCCTTGTCCATAATGGCATTTTTATTTTGAGTACAACCCTCTATGGCAGTTGTGGCAAACCTATGGCACACGTGCTGCAGCTCTTTCTGTCGGCATGCAAGTCATGTCGTCCCAGCATTGCCCCAGAGCTGAGCATGCTCAGAAATGAGTATTGGTGCCAGGTGATGACATCACAGGGCTATGCACATGCTCAGAAAGGGGGACTGATGCCAGGTGATGACATTACAAGCAACGACTCTTTAGAAGTGACTCATTCGGGCACTCAGTCTCTAAGAGTTGCTCACTGCTCTATGGGAATATAGACCCACATCACTCTGATGGTTTTGTTGCACTTGTTATATTTTTAATTTAATGCCAGAAAGAGGAAATGTATTGCCAGCATACAAAAGAGCTTATGCCTCCATGCACATGTGAGGAAGAAAAAGTCTCAAACCTGAAATCTGCTAAAAATAAGCTAGTTATTGTAGATTTCACTTTTAAAGTACTAGATCATTTGGATCAGATACATGTGAAGTTCTTAGTGTTCTCTGAGCTTGCTTATTTGTTTGCTGAAATTTCATTAGCCAAATAGGCAACACAATCAGTGCCAGTGAGTGTGAAGTTTTCTTTCTGTTGATTAATAAAGTAATAATTAATGCTTACAATCTTACCTCACTTTTCCTTTGCTTTACAGAGCTGTGGAGGTCAGAAATGTGAGGATTGGTTGCAAATCCAATTGCTGTTTAATCACTGTCGTAACTGCGAATAGTCACTAAATGAGACCGTCATTGCACTAGGGCAACCTTAACACAACTGTTTATATGCAAATCCAGAGAATCAGACTCTAAACATGCACAACTTCTTACAAAGAAATTCTCTAAATTCTGCAAATGTCTCTTTGGGACCATAAGCTAAAAAAATGTCTAACATGATAGCTTGATCCAACAAATACATTTCAGGTTTCTGAGTCTGTTTCTTGTCTTACTGTTTTTTTTAATAATAATAAGAATGGTTTTATTTATACCCCAAAGGACTCAGGGCGGCTGACAGGCCAGGTAAAAAGACAGTACAACACAACCAATAAAACACATTAAAAATATTAAATAAGGCCTAATTAAAAAGATGGGGAAAAGAATAAAATGACTTCTATCTAAATCCTAAAATTAATTAAAATATTTAAAACCGATTTAAACCTCAAGTTAAAACAGGAGGACTAGGGCACAGCTAGGTCAAGCCAGCCTGCTGGAATAAGTAGGTCTTCAGGGAGTGGCGGAAGGTTCGAAGGTCAGCAATAGTTCGTATTTTAGGTGGGAGATCATTCCAGAGGGTGAGTGCCGCCACAGAGAAGGTTCTCCCCTAGGGTCGCCAACTCACATTGTCTGACCGGCGGCACCCTGAGGAGGCCCACTCTGTGGCAGTGTATGGGTCGGCGGGAGGTATCCGTTGGTAGAATGCGGTCCTGCAGGTAATTGGGCCCTATGCTATGGAGCACTTTAAAGGTGATAACCAACACCTTGAAATGCACCCGGAAGACCACCGGCAGCCAGTGCAGCTCGCGTAGGAGTGGAGTTACATGGGCACGCCCACTCGCTCCAAAAATCCCCTGCACGGCTGCATTCTGGACTAGCTGGAGTCTCCGGGTGCATCTCAGGGGGAGCCCCATGTAGAGAGCATTGCAGTAGTCCAGATGGGAAGTGACGAGTGCTTGAGTGACTGTTTGTAGGGAGTCCCAATCAAGAAAGGGGCGCAACTGTCAAACCAGACGAACCTGATAGAAGGTCCCCCTGGTGACGGCTGCCACATGATGTTCCATAGATGGTTGTACATCCAGGAGGACCCCCAAGTTGCGCGCCCTTTCCGTGGGGGCCAATGTTTTGCCTCCAATAGTCAGCAATGGTTCAAGCTGGTTATACCGGGACACCGGTAACCACGGCCACTCAGTCTTGGAGGGGTTGAGTTTGAGTCTGTTCTTCCCCATCCAGATCCGCACAGCTTCCAGAAATCGGATCATCACTTCCATGATCCAGCATGAATATGAATATGAATATGTACAGGAATTATCTGTGAATAAGTATGGATTTCTTTCGGCTTATTGGAATACCTTTTTCTACAGGCAAGTTACAGCTTCTCACATTTTCAATGTGCACTTTCTTTTATACCACCTAGTATTATCACATTTGTGATAAGATGTTCTGAAGAGAAAATTAAGCACTTCGAGAAACCAAAACACAGAGAGGTGAATGGTGAATGTTTTATGTGTGCCTCTACACACCAAGCATTCACCTGGCACCACTATAGTGGGCAGGACATTGTCATCCTTTCTGATTGGGCAGCACAGTCAAAGATAGTAAGAATGCTGATAAAGAGGGATCAGAAGTAATTTTGAACAAGACGTACCACAAAAACCAGTTGTTCCACAATTGTCTGATAAAGCAGCATTTATTTTATAAGTAGTCAACTTAGTTTGATTAATTCCACAAGAGGATTTAGCTATGAAGTATGCATGGACTCTGAAATACTGTAATTTATCTTTATCATGCAAAATCTAGAACTTTAGTCTCTTATAGTCTAAGATTGACTCTACTCTCTAATAACTAATAAGGTAAAGGTAAAGATTTTTCCTGTCCAGTCGTGTATGATTCTAGGGGACTGTGCTCATCTCTATTTCTTGAGGGAGGGAGCCAGTGTTGTCTAAAAACATTTCTGTGTTTTTTAGTTTTAGTTTTAAACGCCAAGGCTCATGGAACGCTGTTACTTTCTCATGAAGGTGTACCTATTTATCTACTTGCAATTGCATGCTTTTGAACTGCTAGCTGGAGCAAGTAATGGGAGCTCAAACCATCACGTAGCCTCAAGTCTCAAACCCAGGCTGACTAGCTCAGTGTCTTTAACCAATGAGCCATTGTGTCTCCTCTGTAATAACTAATATAGCCAGTCAATTATTCAGTTTCTGGACTGTCTTTTTAAGACATTGGATATTTTAGGCCTGTGATATACAAATTTAATTCTTATATATGTGATGCCACAGACTTCATTAGCAAACTAGAAAACAGAATTACCTTGTGGTAAGATGGGCAGCCAATAAATTAATAAAATGAAATGAAATGAAATAATAAAACTATGCATGTATTGAAAACAACCACATTTAGAATCAATATATCTTTGAATAACCCATGATGGGGAAAACAATTATTATCCTCATCTGCTGTTCGAGGTTTTGTGATATCTAGTAAAGTAGCGGATAGCACTTTTCAATGAGACATTTGGAGTGCTTTGGAAGAAGGCTGCGTCTTGAGAGCACCGCATAGTTCTTGCCCAGGGAAATGATTTCAATATATTTATTATTATATGCACAAAGTTGGAAGATTACAGAAATAATGCAGGAATGGATTGCAAAAATAGCTAAGCTTGCAGAAATGGCTACATTGGCATGCTCTATTAAAGAGGGAACAAAAAATTACTTGTATAAAAGACAGGAAGCCTATTGTGGACTATTTGCTGAAAATGGATTAAAATGAATGGGTGGTTTGGGGCTTTATTGATTAAAAAGGTCTACTCATGGGAAAAAGGGAACAACGATACGTAATTCAGGAGGATGGAGATGGCAATTATTATGCAGCAAAGAAGCTTGGAAGTATTCTTTAGATATCCTTACATATCTTTCTTTTCTTTTTCTTTTGTTATCTTTCACGTTTTCTTTTCTTTCCCTTTTTTTATTTCACGTTTCTTCAGTTGTCATAAACTTGTGTAAGATAATCCTATAATAAAAATTATTTCTAAAAAAAGGAAGTGATAGTGCTGGTACGTAGCTGTTCTATGTCTCCTCCAGGTTCCTCCAGGTTGAGTTATGTCAGGTTGAGTGATTGTGACTGGCCCAAAGGCAACCTGTGAGCCACTATAATTAAGGATGGATTTGAATCTGGTTTTATTCCACAATTTTAATCCCTACACCACAGGAGTTCTCTTTTTATATCAGGAGTTACTTTTGTGATGAAGCGTGATATAGATAGTTCTCAATTTACAAACACAATTGAACCTAAAATTTCTATTGCTAAGCAAAACATTTATTAAGTGTGTTTTGCCCCATCTTACAACCTTTTTTGTTGCAGATGTTAAGTTTAAGTTAGTAAGAATTGCAGTGATTCACTTAACTGCTGTGGCAAGAAAGTATCAGAATCAGAATTTTGCCATTTTGTCAGGACACACAAGGAATTTGTCTTCAGTGAACATGCTCAATACCTACATACATACAATAAACAACTGTGATTACAACAAGAATACAATAAAAGATAATTGAGCCAGGATGGTGGAGTGGTTAAAAGCAGCACTGCAGGCTATTTCTGCTGACTGCCGTCTGCCATTAGCCATCAAAAGTTCAGCAGTTAGATTCTCACTGGCTCAAGGTTGACTCAGCCTTCTGTCCTTCCGAGGTCGGTAAAATGAGGACTCAGATTGTTGGGGGGGCAATACGCTGACTGTGTAAACCGCTTAGAGAGTGCTGTAAAGTACTGTTAAGCGATATATAAGTCTAAATAATAATAAATAATAAATAAATACATTCATAGACATTTGAATATAAGCATTTGTATATACATGCATAATCATGATCATGTGTATAGAATGTGTGTAGAATATATATAAGGAATGCAATTCTGAGTAAGTATGCACCCAGCAAAGGCTACAGCTGTAAAGTTAGCTGATTAATATTAGCAGATGCATATATTGATAAATACTAAGTTCTGGAAGCAAAGCATAAGATGTAGTTATACTTTTAATTCTGCATCTGTAATCTTACTAAATACACCTGCCTATATACAGTTGGAGATCGTGAAAAAGGTGAACCTTAAGGCTGTTATAAGCCATTGTGGATAAACGTCATATTCTCAATATTTCCATGACATAGAATCCATTGTTCTGATTATTTGAGATCATGTTCTGCGTCCCACGTTCTTAGGTACTGCTTGTTCTGGAATGAAATAAACTTTGGATGTGGACAGTTCATAAAAGAAGCTTGCTGTGCTTTATACGTATTTACAGCTCCATTTACGTCTTCTGCCCAATCTGTTGAGAATGATGGTGCGATGATCTTAGTGACTTAGCATTCCTGCATTGCAGTAGTTCCCTGTATGTTTGCCTCAAAATAAAAATAGAAATTATGCAAGAAACGTTAGTTACCTGCGTTAGCAAGAATAAGCCAGCAGAGGGCAATATGGCACCACTATTGGTTATACACTGAAACTTCCCAAAAATTTTCATTTCCTGATACAGTGGCAAATGGAATTGCGTCAAGCAGGAAAATCTAAATGCAGACCAAAGTCTCAACTCACAGTCCTGGAGGCATATCACAACAAAAAGCAAATATTAATTCCTCATACTTATGGGAGACTCAACAATAATGGATATTGTGAACACTAGAAGAGATAGAAAGAGAAAAACCTATTCATAATGTCTTCTTTAGACAGGGGCCTTCATCACTGAATGATAGATAAACCTATTACCAAACGGAACAATGACTCAGCTCTCAAATTACATTCCATTTTCATGTCACAGGGCATGTTTTCTTTGATTAATTTTAAAGCTTGCATGAATATTCATACCCCATAATCCAATCTTTGTTCATTTTAAATGATTATTGGGGGGAGGAAACATGAGGGACAGAAAAATATGATACAGCACTACACCCTATCAGTTTTTGTTTCAAAAGGCAGAAAATGTGATTCCCATCCCCTCTGTTCTGAAAAGGGAAGGTTTGCACTCTCTGTTGTAAGGATCCTTCTGAAGTTTGCCCATTCCTTTAAAAACATTTTTTTAAAAACTTCAGAACGTATCTATGTGTCTGTATATTGTCTACCAAGAGTAGATTTACAAAACGCTACAGTGCATTAAAAGAACCATGAACGTTGGTGTTGAAGACTCCTGCAAATATGGATAGCCAAGAAAACAAACTTAGCAAATAAATCAACTCAGTATTCTCACTTGAGAGACAAATGTCCAGGCTTAAAGTATCATATTTTCGAAACATGATTAGTTTCCAAAGATCCGTCTATCTTTATAGAAATCTATAATGCTGGGAAAGGTGAAAAGAAAGAGAAGGACACAAGCAGGAGAATGGCAACTAACTTGCAAAGGATGTGTAATTAGAAGACTTAAAGGGTAAGTTTGGAAACAGGTTGTCTCAGATTAAAAAAAATCTCTGTGACCACCAAAGAATCAATACGACTTGATGGCATATCACATTAGTTACCTGAGATACTGCCTTTCTTTCATAGTATCTGATCTTGCATGGTTGGTGTGCTCAATGTTCCTTTGATTAAACAACGTTATATATCAAGGCCCCACAAACATGTCTTCTCCGTAACCATGCCTGTCCTCCAGAATGGAGGGAGAGCTCCCACTCTACTGTTTTTTAGAAGGTTCATGAAGTTTTGGCTCTTCTCTCAGGCTTTTGGCATGAGATAATGAAGCCCCTTGCTTCATTCCATTTGGTCTGTCGTACTTGTCATCTTTGATCTTTATCTTTTATGTTTATTGGACTTACTGATATTTCTTTGATTGTTTTCAGTCATGAAAACTCAGCCAGAGTTATCCTGTGGTAAGATGGGCAGCCAATGAATTTGATAAAATAAATCAAATCAAATCAAGGGAGTGACTTGGAGCTACCCCTTCTCCCTTCACCCAACATCCCTCACACAGTTGCTGTTTGGGAAAATAAAAAAGTTCCTGAAGGGAAATCAGGATATAAATCTAATCAACCAACTAACAAATAATAAAGTTGGCATTATTTTGTATTAATGTAGCAATTTTCTTGGTGAATTTTAGAGCATAGCTCTTCAAAGTTTGATTTCCAATGGAGACCAGGATAACTGAAGTCTTCTGTTATGCAAAAGCTGCACATTTTTTTCTCTGGAAGACACATGAGGCTGTATGATGAAAAATAGGTTATAGGGAAATGATAGAGATATATAGTTAGAGACGCACTCTGCTCAAGCTAGGCTTTTTTGTGGTACGCAACATTATATAGAGTGCAGGGGACGTGAAGAAGCAGCGAGCCCAAGAAATTAAAGGCATGAGTTAAAAAACAGGAAACGTAGTAAAACTTGCATTTGTATGTACAGCATTCTGAAGTGCACTGGCACAGCTAAACATTCTCACCATGAAGTCATTTATGTTCCCTGTAGCAGAAAATTAAAGATATCTAAGCCCAGCTACCTCTTTCTTCAAATGGCCCTCCAAGCAATACATGGAAGCCCACCAAACAGGACAAAGCAGTAAATGCAGATTTAAGGAACCTGTTAACATATTAATGAAAGAGCTCAGACTAAACAGATGTGCTGGAATATATCAGGTGTTTTTCTCAAAGTTATCGGATCATTTCAAAAGAAGGAATGGTAAAAATTAAACACTGTACCCAGTCTGAATCGGGGCAAAAACAACTATCCTAAAAATAAAGTGTGGAATATTGATCCCAGAGATGTTAGGCTTTCTCCCTTTCCCCTCCTCAAAGCAATGGAAAAGGCTACAGCTGGAAAAGGTATTTGGAACAGTTTGAACTAATGTGTGGGAAAGCTTGGCAGACTTTGTATCTTTTTGTGCACATCTGGAGTTGGAAAAGAATTTCCCCCCAATTTTTTTTTAAAAATGGCATGAGGTAATCTGTTAAGGCTGTTTGGGTATAGAATATTTTATTCCTTTCAGACTTATATTTAGAAACATCGAAACGTAGAGTGACAGCAGAAAAAGACCTAGTGCAGTGATGGCAAACCTATGTACACATGCCGCAACAGGCGCGCAGAGCCCTTTCTGTTGGCACACAAGTCAAGTTGCCCCAACATCACCCCAGAGCTGAGCATGCTCAGAAAGAAAGTAGTGGTGCCAGGCGATGACATCACAGGACCATGAGCATGCTCAGAAAGAGAATAGCTGCACCAAGCAAGGTTAAGGTCAAGTGGGCACTGGCCTAGGTCGCCAAAGCTTAGGGGTCACCAATGCCAGCCCTCTTTCTAATAACAAATCCCACAAAAAAAATCATTTACATTTTCCCTATCTTTAAAGAATTAAACTTTCATATTGTTAATACATAATTTCAGGTCTTTTTGCATTTAGACTTAGCCATTTTCAATTAACTCTAGTTGCCCTGGTAGACCAAGTAGTAGTTGCCATGATCATGTCACACATAGCAGATTTTAAACAAATCATTATAAAAAAATGAAAAATTCACATTTGTGGGAGGTGGTGCCATTAATCAGTGTGCCCTAGGGAAGCAATGTTCCTTTAAGCCAGCACTGGCAATATCAGTCATTTCTGGCATAGATATACTGTAATCTGTATCACCTCTAAAACAATAACTTCCAGCTTTACTTTCCTTTAGATGAGAAAATGACTCTTCATTATTTAATGCCTAACACAGAAACATCTGGGGTGATGTAGAGGGAAGAGAGACGTCTTGAAGGATAGGAGAAAGAGCCACTTCCAATGGTCAGATAAAATGGGTACAGGCCCAGGCCAAAAGAAGTAACTTGAGGAAACATCTCAGACAATCGCCTTCGTAGTTCACCCAAAGATAAATGGAAAGGAGAAGTGTAGTGTATTGGGTTAAGTGACGTGAAACCGCTAATACACACAAGTTGCAAAAGCACCTAATACACATTCGACGGTTGGGAATGTAGCAAGCCCAACCGGGGGTTAGAGACGCAGGAAAGTAAGCGCAGGAAATCCTGGCGCTCTCAGAGGTTGCCGCCCACCGGCTGTCACTATAAAAAGGAGTTCTGCAGCATTCCTAGCTGCTTCTGTCATGCGTGCTGTCGGTTCTAGTTCTGTTAATAAACCTTTGTTTGTTTAAGACAAAGCCTCTTGAATGCCTCTCCTCAAAACCTCTAAGAACGTAAAGGAGAGCGCTTTCAGACTTGCAATATTCTGCTACTACAGCTGTTGCAATAAAAGTAGTACTGACCCACATAGCATTGGTTTATTTAAATTTTATTTGCTTTATTGAGTTGACAGGCAGAGGCAGTCAGGTCTGCACGACGATGGGCACAGTAGTCCAGCCTTTCCTGTTTTGTACACGTGTCATCGTCACACATGTGCAAAAGAGGTGGGGCTGCAAATTCCGAAACACAATCCTTTCTCTGAAAGACACCCACAACTTACAACCTAAACACTGCTGGGGGGGAAGATTTCATTTACTAAAAAGTGGTGAATTCAAACCACATGTCTAAAAAGATTGATAAATCAGAATCAAATTGCTAATGTCTGAACATTGAATTCTGAATTATAATCGCCCAAACCAAAGAAGATAACAAGTGTTACAAAGGTTTTAGATAACAACCTTCAGCCTTTCAAGAGTCAGGGTAGATGTGTTCTCCATAGACTCCGCAAGCCAACAATGGGGATGACGATTGTTATCAAGAATGCAGGGAAAGTTGATATCTTCCCTTCTATTTCCCACTGAAACCTGCTTCAGAGGAACATGAATATTTGACACTTCGTTCATATGCAATTGTATTTTCTACTGACCGTGTTCTTGATACATTTCCTCAAGGAGCCAATTTGTTCCAGAAAAGGCAATGAAATGGAAGCTGGGGGACTAATAGCAACAAGAATGTAAAACTCAAAAATTGCACAAGAATGACAGACCCATCATTTAGAAAAGGAAGCTTCCTTCATTTATTAGATTTAAAGCAGCTGCTCCTGAGGATTTGGCCCTATATATAAATTTCCAAAGAATAGTTAACTTGACTATTCTACCAGTCAAACATAGAATTAAATATTCCTTGCTAAAACAACTACTTTTTATAAACTGCAGATTCTCTCAAAAAGTTCTTCTTTTTTGTCTCTATCCATTCATATACATGCAGTATACGGTAGTCCACATATATATGTGAATGGAAGAACCATCACTATAACCATCAACACCAGGGGCCCATCTTGATGACGGATCCTAGGATCAAGAGGGATGGCAGGCGGCCAGTTCCCCCCCCTTCCCTACTCCCTC
>JANHFO010002174.1:231996-242640 GCA_032468095.1 Pareas carinatus
TATTCTATTCTATTCTATTCTATTCTATTCTATTCTATTCCATTCCATTCCATTCCATTCCATTCCATTCCATTCCAATCCAGCTTCATTTATTCTGTAGCCTTTAAAGTTATATTTGGTCTCTCAAGGCCAAAATCTGTGGATTTATTCAACCTATGTTAACTGTCAGCAGCAGTATATATGTTTGCGGATGTGTGTATGTGAGTGCTCACATGCTTTCATACAGAAAGAGAGACAGATGGGGACAGAAAGTGTCTATGTCAAAATGTAAGTCTTAAGAAGTAAACAGACTTTGAGAGGTCACAGAATTCTCAAGCAGTGCCAGGCAACCCTCAATTCCAGCCAGAAAGTTGACTCTCCATTTTAGACACATAATTATTTAAATGATTGGTCATATTGATAATTTGAGGCAGAATCTCCCAGATTAAACATGCAGATGGAGACTGAAATTCACATGAAGGCCATATCCAAATAACCTAACTTGTTCTTATCTCTTTTTATTTAACACCATAATTTAACATAATATAAATATATTAAAAATAAAAAATAACATAATTAAGACCTCTTCTTTCCTTCACTCCCGGTGGCATTTTCCTTTCTATGTTCTCTGTTTACTTTTTTTTTCTCCCAATCCCAGCATATTGCTTGACTCTGCCCCACTCATTCCAAAGTCTCTTGTTAGAGTCACTAATTAACTGATGTTAAATTCACCTCAACTACAATAATAATAATCTGATTTCATTGTGGGTTTCTGCCTCCTCTTCCCATGATCTACCAAGTGTTTCTTGCTGTTGTGGCAAGTCTAATCCTGATAATGATGGACTTTTAGGGAAACGAAAGCTCATTTCCAGTTTACTGTATTTTATTTAAAGGAATGTTTACTAATGATGCTTGCTGTCTTTCCTTACCTTACTCTACAGTATTGACATTGGTCCAATGCTGATCTAGTACTAGCTTTGTCTCAGAATGATGTCCTTTAAGACCTTTGCCTTGCAATGGATTCCACTTCTTGTTTCTCAGGAATTTAAATAAGAAGTAATGTGGTATACAAAAGCAAATCTTTTCCCAAAATGCATACAATAACATTATCCAAATGTTTTATTTTTAAAATAAAGTTGGGTAAATCAAGTATTCCCTAGATTTTGATTCATATTTTATGCCTGGTGAATTCCTTCATGCAGTACAGACAACTAGGAGGACACGAACTTGCTATGGTCAAAAGATGTGCCTTTTCAAGACTTCCCAGGAGCTAGAAGGCATTTTCCCATGAATCTATGTCATGACATTTGACAGGGCTCAAAGGTTCTGTGTGTCTTGGCGATGCCATGTTTGCTTAAGTTGGTCCTGAATAGTATTTTCCACTGATGGAGTCATTGCTGGAAAATCCCCATTCCTTTTCATCGAGGTGTTTTTTTCTGAGTTTGCATTTATTTCATCATACATCAAATTTTGATTCCAGTGTGGCTTAAAAAAAAAAACAACCCTGAAGATATGGTTCTCACATGTCAGAGGGATATGTACTAGTCTGCTGCAGGAATTAATCAATAAAAATTAAAGGGAGAATGTGTTTTTGAAGATTTATTGTCACACAAGCTTTCACAGTCTGGTGCTGTTTCATCAGATGAAGAAATTACAGACTGTGTTACATAGAGAAAGAAATCTTTCCCCAAAATAATAAGTCTAAAAGACTATGAAATGAAAGCATTCTAAGAGATGTATGACTATTAAGAATAATGACTCTTTATCATAGGTGTAATTGGCACTATTATAGCCATTCTAAGCTTATTATGCATACCAGCAGGAGAAAAATCCACCACACCCAGAATAAATTAGTTGCATTATATTTCAATAAAGGCTATTAGGTTATTCTGAGGGTCAATTTCAATCCCATTGTTTCAACAGTATTTTCTGTTCCAAGCAAGGAAACGTGGTTAGACTAAGCAATCTGTGAGCTTAGTTAGAAGCATCCCAGCTTTTCTATAGTTGCAGCGCATTTATGCAGGAGTGCAAAACATGCATAATTTAGGAGTGAGGTACTTTGCATCTTGAAAATTAATTTTGTAGCTCCGTGCATAACAAAACCAAAGTTTCAAATAATCCTTGAGGCAGCTACAAATAAGGTTTACTTATCTCAAAGGGTTATGTGGCATTTCTATTAGAACAAAATGTGTGTTTGTACATTCATAAGCATATTTCACATTTGTCACTGGTAGATAAAGCTAGACTGTTTCTGTCAGATAGATCTCTCTTCATTACTGCATGCACATTTTTCCTTGGATGCTGTTACAATTTGATGTTTATTGACCATTTCAAAATATTGATAAAACTATCTCCTGCATAATTAAACTAATCGTTATTAAGTTCTTTTTTTGTTGCTATTGTTTCTTTTATTGTTTGATATTAGAGTCTTGGCCAAAGAAAGACAATTGATTAAAAGCAAATACTTGACTGCTATAAATGGCGATGAATTCTCCTTCAGCTGTGGTATGCAGTTATATGGAATATGGACAAGAATACAAATCTATTAAAAGACAGAGAAGGGGAAGCAGTTAAGAGTTACTCATTTCTCCATAAATGGGATTTTAAAAATTCATTACTGATGTTACAATTTTTTTTTGATACATTTAACTTCAAACTTTATTAAAAATCATTTCATTCGCTATTATTTATTTCCTTTATTTCATTTAATATTAGTTATCTTTTGCAGAAGCAATGTTTTTTCTTTGAAATATATTGTAGAAATGATCATATGTATACTGTATTATTTTATAACATGAAACCCATGGCTTTTTAAAAAATAAGGATTTGGTAGACACAACAGAAAATATTGAAATTATTTATGTCTCTCTGTTCTCAAACAAAAACCTCTTTAATAACCATCAAAGGTCAAATAATATTGGATAGCTTTAACATAACAATGTATTATATCACAGAGGTTCTATCAAGAAGAGCACCATTTCTAGCAGATTTCAACATATGCTTCTATAAATTGGTTAACAAGACCTCGCCTCTGCTGTTTATTCCCCCAGCTTTGATTTGAGACGTGTTGTTGTTGTTGTGGCTATAGGCCAATGAATCTCCACAACTCACTCTTATTGTTATTTATTGAATTATTTATAGGACAACTTTCACAGTTTCAGAAAGGATCACAGCATTATTAACAAATACAAAAAAATCACGTATTCACACCTTATATCTATACTATCAACTTTTATAAAGTAAGAAAATATAGGAGTAATTATATACATAGATCTAGATGCATATAGAAACATGGCTGAGCTTCCTAGCATTCCTCAGCTAGCCAAAGTTGCCATGATAAAAAAACACTGGTTTATTCTCCTCCAAGTTTTCACACATCTGTACCAGTTACAGATAGGTGATTCAGCATAAGGATGACTATATTTGTACCTGTCTGTCTCTCAGAAAAAGACCTATAAACCTACAAGCCAAATTCAATACCACAAATGGGATGGAATGCTTATAGATGAACGAATGGACTCCTCTTTGCAATTTTTAACAATGATCTCAAGTTCTATCTTATTTAGAGGAGATGTGGTTTTAAAAAAAGTTAAGATCAAAATTAAGGCAAAGCTGAACTGAGTTGAATTCCTAGAGGCTACATTGAGTGGTCCATGGAGTTTTCTTTGTCGGCAAGGAGAGGTGTGTTGCATGCCTTTTGTTTTTCTAGCTAAGTGTAATGTGGGGTTTCCTAGATATTATTATGGTTGGTCGCACACCTATCAAGTCCTTGCCAAGGATGTGGAATAAGTAAATGTTGATGTTTAGTAGTGTTAGAATTATTGTCTCAGGATGTAAGCTGTTTCTTGTAAAGCTGCTTTTTGCAATTGACTGATAGTGAATTTGTCAATGCTGATGCTGTTCAAATGGTGCTTCAGTTATTTTGGAATTGCACCCAAGGTGCCCATCTCACCTTTATTCAGAACTCACATCTCCCTGTTTATAGTGCATTTCCTTACCCACTAAACTGAATGGTCTTTTTTATTTAAGGACTGACCTGATCTGACTCCACTTATCTTTCTTAAGAACAGTCCAGCTTGGTTTAGGTGCTGCCACCTGTTGTAACTATACCAAAATGAAAATAAATGAGGTGAAACTCAAGATATGATGTTTATCAGGATCAGGTGTTACTTTTCTCAACAAAGCACTTTCTTCTGCATAACTTACACTATGGACAACGGACTGGTCAAGTATTATTTGTTTTGCCTGAGATTATCAGTTTCCTGGCCATTGTAAATAGATAGATGGCCAAAGCATTTGGGCTAATGTCTATCAAGAGTGCTCAGGCTACAGTATGTAGCACTGACTGTGTATACAAGATTTTCTCCTGTCCTCTTCACAGGCATAAATACCTCATTTGTTGATTGTAGGAATCTCCATCTTGATTCTCTTGTCCTAAAGTTCATAAGCTTTTGCTTAGCCAAAGGGAGGTGGTAACAGGAAGTGGAAACAGTACAGGATATCTAGGGATGTGAGGTTCATTGGTTGCCAATATACTTTCTTTCACATCAGTAATTTTCATGCTTGATGGGGTGTTGGTGATCAGGTGGGTGGCAATCAATTTGCATGTTAATTATTTTATTTTTCAATAGAACTATATATAGCAATTAAATCAACTCTGTATGTGTGTTGATCACAGCTTGGTCAATGCCATGCTTCTAAGAATTCTCTTATATTTTTTTGATCTGACTTGTGCTAAAATTTATATTGCAAAAAATGTAAAAATGGAAGCAGAAAATAACTTCTGGAATGCTTTCTTTAACCAGCAGTGATTATAGGAGATATTTGTAATTTCTTCTATGTAATGAAGTAATGTGTTGGGTCTGGCCATGTCTATGTGCATGTGTTTGCGTGTGTGTGTGCTTGTGTTGTCCCTTCTCTCTGCTGTGGAAAGTGTGGGGTAAGTTGCATATATTCTATTCTGGGACATGTGACCAGTACCAATGGGGTGAGGGCTTAGAATGGGTTGCTTGCTCATTGGCTGACTGGGGAATTCTGGTAGTTGAAGTTTCTGAGGCTTGAAGACACTGCCCTAGAAGAAATCTAGGAAATTCAGTCCATTTCCAGTTGATTTGACCAGCTTCTCCTTCAGGCGTCATATTTGTTCCATGGTTTTCAGAAAGTTATTCAGTTAACATTCAGAAAGTTATTCAGCTAACATACAGACTTCATCAACAATCTGAGATGTGAACCGCTCTATACAATTTTTTCCGACATTTCTGTTGGGTTGGAAGTAATAAAAAGGTAGCTGAGTTGAATTAATCAGGGAGTTTCTTGTATTTATAATTTTTGAAAATTTCAGCATAGGTGACAAAATCATCATTTGCTCAAGATTTGTGAAATCAGCACTGAATCTTTCCCAAGATTGACTCAGTGCTGAAAGGATTCAATTGGAATTGCTTCGCTGCCACTTCACATTAATCTCTTTCTGTGACTAATTTAGTTTAAATTAAAATAATCACAATTTTACATAGGCTTACACTTTTTAAGAGAAACCATTAAGATAAAATGTGTAAAATTTTATTTATGTGCTCTGTGATGGTACTCTCCTTCATATTTTTACCTCCCATAATTCCTTCTACTTCTAATGCTTTTATATGCAAATATAATATGGCAATTCTAGTAAAAATCGTCTCAGAAAGCAAAGATGCGTGAAATTTTTGACAGCCCCTGCTGACTTCAGTGATAAAATATGACAGGGTACATGGATCAATATAAAATCATTTTTATTTTTTAAATTGCTATATGTTCGTAGACCGAAACCGAAGTAGTTTCATATTAAGTACTGAAATATCTTCAGCATAATTCACAATCCACAAGACTTTTAAAAAAGTCTTCAGAAATTTTTTTCCTTCTGTATTGAATTAACTAATCATGCTGACTGTTAGATGAAAAAGATGAAAAAATATTAAATCTTTTTTGTAAAACTTTCCTGCTGCTCTTTGGGCATAATGAATTTGAAACGCATCAGCAAGATTATTTATGATCTGTTTTTAAAAATAGCAAATTTTGTGCAAGATTTTTAGCTGTTGATTTAGACACAAAATAAAGTAAAGGTAAACGGGGCCTTTTAAGGATGTGAGTCTCTCCTGGTGAAGTGGGGGCCTGGTAGGCAGATGGGCATGCTGATCGCATACCTGGCTCCCTGCCACGTGACGTGCCCGAGTTGCTCGAGGTCATTTCCGAGGTGGCAGTGGAGCCCCTTCGGCTTTTGGTTGTGGGGGACTTCAACCTGCCATCGACGGGGGAGGCCTCGGAAGTGGCTCGGGAGTTCATGGCCTCCATGACGGCCATGAACCTGACCCAATTAATTCAGGCCCCTACTCACACAGGAGGACACACGCTGGACTTGATTTTTGCCTCTGGACAGTGGTTGGATGATCTGAAATTAAGAGAATTAGTCATTGAGTCCCAGTCATGGTCAGATCATCATCTCCTTAAGCTTGACTTCCTCTCTGCTGCACCCTGCCGCAGTGAGGCGGAACAAACAGTTTGGTTCCACCCCAGGTGCCTGATGGAACCAGATAGGTTCCGGATGGAGCTTGGGCTTTTTCCGGAGAGCCTGTCCCACAACTCGGTCGAGGACCTCACGGCCTCCTGGCATAGGGGTGCCGCGGGGACCTTAGACCGGGTTGTGCCTTTGCAACCTCTGACCCGGCATCGAGTCACTCAGGCTCCCTGATATACCAAGGAGCTAAGGGTGATGAAACGCCAAAGAAGAGGCCTAGAGAGCATCTGGAGGACAAGCTGCTCCCAATCCGATCGCGCCCGGGTCAGAGCATATACTAGATCCTACCTAGGCGCGATCAGAGCAGCTAAAAACATCTATTTTGCCGCCCTTACTGCTTCTGCAGATAGCCACCCTGCCGCCCTCTTTCGGGTGACCCGTTCCCTCCTGCAAGTGGAGAGTCGGGTGGACCCGCTTGGGGATTGAACGGAGGATTTCAGCTGCTATTTGCAGGAGAAGATCAATAGGATTCGGAGTGGCTTGGTCTCAGATTGGACTAGTTCAGACAGGATGGCAGAGGCAAGTCTTGAGATTGTTAGCTGGGTTGAGTTTGATGCTGTGACTCCCAAGGACCAGGACAGGATTCTGGAATGGCTGAACCTGACCACATTTTTATTGGACCCATGCCCCTCCTGGTTGGTGCTGGCCTCCCAGGAAGTGACACGAAGCTGGCTCCAGGCTGTTGTGGGGGCTTCATTAAATGAGGGGTTCTTGCCACTCTCCCTAAAGAAAACGGTGGTCAGACCCCTCTTTAAGAAGTGCTCACTGGACCCAGCTGATTTAGGAAATTATCGTCCAGTCTCCAATCTCCCCTTTTTGGCGAAGGTTGTTGAGAGCATGGTCGCGTATCAGTTCCCCAGGCACCTGAAGGAATCGGTCTATCTAGATCCGCTCCAGTCCAGCTTCCAGGCTGGATACAGCATGGAAACAGCATTGGTCATGTTGGTGGATGATCTCTGGAGGGCCAGAGATAGGGGTTGTTCCTCTTTCCTGGTCCTATTAGATCTCTCAGCGGCTTTTGATACCATCGACCATGGTATCCTGCTGCGCCGGTTGGTAGGGTTGAGAATCGGCGGCACCGTCCTTAGGTGGCTCCTACTTTTCTAACATCTTACTCTAATCATACATATTAATACATTTCAATCATTTTTTTCATTCACCATATGTCATTAGAACTCATTTTTATCATTATGCCCATGTCTTGAACTATCCATGTTTTCAAAGCCATGTCTTCCTAGTAATTATCTCTTTCCACTTTCCATCTACTCTATCCCTTTCTTAACAAATATATTTTTCACATACCCTTTTACTGTTTGTCGCTTTCCCTTTTTCCCAATTTTCTTTCCAAGACATTCTTTTTCTCTAACCTTCTCTCTATCTCTCCGCAGTTTTCTTTCTCTACTTTTTAGCATCTCTCTTTGGATCCACAATCTTCAGATTTCCACCAGTAAATGTTTTTTCCTGTACTTTTGGGCTAATATTTCACCCCCTCTGTCTTTTCCCCCTTTCTTGGAAGAGTGCATTTCTTTTCCTGCTCTCATGGGCTCTGTCAGTTCTCGTATCTTTCTCTTCCTAGCTATTTTCTATCTTTTGCCTAAATTTAGCCTTCCCAATTTTTTTTCTATCTTTCACCAATTGTTTCTAATTTTCCTCTGTCTTTTCCTTTCTTTATCTTTTTTCTTTGACTCTCTTAACTTCTCTAATGATTCCCGTAATTTCTCTATATACATTGTAAAGTCTTCTATCCAGTGGTTCCTCCCCTGCTGTTTTTGTGCTGTCGCCATCTTGACTGAAATTTTCCCCCCTTTATTCTTCCACAGTCCTCTGTCGCCATGTATTCCAAGTCCAAATCAAATTGAATTAAGTCCAATTCATTTTTAAATCTCAACATCCCAGACCTTTAGTTATTTGTAGTCCTTTGTAGATTTTTCGCCAATTTTCCAAGTATTTAGTTCCAATATTCAAAGTACAATCTTTGTTTCTTTCTCACTCCAGCATCTATCCACTTTTTTTCCTCGTTAAACAGAACCAACTTTAAACCAAGTCCCATGAGTCAGTTTCAGAGTTAACACTTTCAATGTCTATCAAATCTTTAATTTATGGCCGTTTTCAATCCCCAGTCTCATCCTACTATTTCTCCTCCCAACATAGAAATTCACCGCTTTTTTTTGAAAGAATGCTTTCAAAAAGAAGGCTTTCTCCCCCCCCACATTTTTTCTTATCCTTCAAGAATTCTTTCAAAATGTGAGATAAAGGCTCCTATGCTTCTTTCTTTGTTGATGGCTTCTTTTTTTGCTTCCATTTCTTCTTTTATGAATTGATGTTAAGCCACGTTGTCCCATCTTTCTTCTCAATGACGTCTCCATGCTGATTCTTCTGCTGGAGAAAAGGAATCAAAAAGTGGTTTTGAAGTTCGGGGCCGCCGCCCCAAGCTTCTCTTCCACTGCCTTCCCTCTTCGGATGCCTCTAGGAAATCTGAGACTTCGACGCCCACAGGATCGGTCGCCCCATCTCCTCCGAAGAAAGACGGAACCGGAAGTCTCTATACATTTCGCCATCTTCTTATCCCTTCCTCTCTTGTCTTCCTCCGGTATCTCAGAAGTGTTTCTGTTAAATCATTGCACCTCCTCAAATATGTTCTCATGCTCATTTGTCCAGTTTTATTGTTCTTTGCTTTACTTCTCAGCGTAATTAACATTTTTTTTCCAAATCATCTTGTCTTTCCTTGGCAACTTTTTAAAGTTCCATATAATATTCCAATCTTTTCACTTTAACTCCCATCAGAACTTCAGAAATTTGTTGCAAGTCTTTTATTTCATTCACATTTATATCCATTTTTTCTGTAGTCACTCCTCTTTCTTTTAAATTTTGTATAAACAAATCTCTTTATTCATCCAATTTTTGATTAGTTTTTTTAAATTCAGCATCTGTTTCCTGGGTATAATAATGAAACATTTTCTCCACAGATTGTAAAAATGTCATTGATAGCACTTGAATATTTTTTTTCTTTTTGGCTAGTCAATGTTTGTATAGAAACTCTTTTTAACATTATTCAGTTGCTACAAAGTCTCACAGTTTCATTTCTTTGTAAGTCCAAATATTTACTTTCTTGTTTCCAAAAATAGTTCGCAGCTGCTCTCAAGGTCAAATAGTAGTTTTTTAAGCAAATGTTGATTCACTTCTCAAACATTTTAAAAATAATTCTTAATAGTTAAAGGCAAGAGAAAAGCTTTTCCACTGGGAATATAACTTTTTTTAATTTTAATGGTAGTCCAAAGTATTTCTTCCTTCTAGAGTTTAATTACAGTTACAAATACTTGGTGTAATCCATAAACCCTTCTATATTTAGTCACCATCTTTCCCCTCTTTTCAGGTAATCATTTTTTTCTAAATCTTCTCTTTAATCAGGTAGCCTTTTTGGTAAAAAAATTCTTTAAAATTCACCCAGGTGTCTGTGTGCTGGTTTGTGCTTTTTGCAGTTTGACTTTCAAACTGCTTCATTTTTTCCTCCTCAGCTCGTCTTCAGGTACATGCTGCATCTCTGCAGCCCAGCTTCACAGACCTCTGAGGGGTTCCTTCTCAGTCTCAGAGTGGTCGCCACCTTCCTTGAGACCACAGAACATCCCCTCCTCTTCCTTGCCTCTTTGGGGCAACTTAAGATTCAGCTCCTGGATCTGAACTATCCTGGTTTACAGGCTGTCAAGCAGTTCAACTCAGAAGGTTCTCGAGCCTGGTACTTCGCCGCCATGCCATTCACCCAAAGTCTAATAATCAGTTATTTCTTAACGGAATATACGGATTACTCTGAAAATAGAATGGAACTGGAGAAAGCAATGCAAACTGTCCTAGGTTCTTGAGAGACAAGATATATATGGAAAGGTAAGATGTTAATGTAGGACGTGAGCTCCATGGACCGTTCCTGGTTATGTACAATCAAAAGATATTAGACTTGTTTAAATTAATGACAATGTGGAAATGGACTTGTAATTTGAAATTGGAATAGTTAAACCATCAGGGAGTTGGACTAGAAGATTTCCAAGGTCACCTCCAACCCTATGATTCTATGACTTCTATCTCAAAAAAACTCTGTCCAAATATGGCAATAGTAATAATAATAA
>JANHFO010002174.1:242740-256871 GCA_032468095.1 Pareas carinatus
GTTGATTTTCCAGGTGAGATCTTCACTGAGATAGACTCCCAGGAATTTAAAGGAGGGAACTCTCTCCACACAGTCCCCCTTCATGTAAAGTGGGGCAGGTTCCTCTCTCTTCTTCCAGAAATCTAACACCATTTCCTTTGTCTTGCTTATGTTCAGGCGTAGGTTGTTTTGTAAGCACCATGTGGATAGTTTTTGAACCTCCCCCTTGTATGCTGTTTCGTCTCCATCTGTAATAAGACCCAATATGGTGGTATTATCTGCGAACTTAATGATCACAGTGGATGGGTCGGATGATACACAGTCATATGTGTATAGTGAATACAGATAGGGACTGAGCACACAGCCCTGTGGGGAGCCAGTGCTGAGCTTCAGGGAAGTGGATCTGACAGACTCTCACTATTTGTGGCCGGTCCCTCAGAAAGTCTTTAATCTAGTCACAGATGGAAGAGGAAAAATCCAAGTCAGTCAGCTTTTTTATAAGAATGCTCGGCAGAATGGTATTGAAGGCCGAGCTATAATCAATGAAAAGCATCCTGACATAGTTTCCAGGTTTCTCCAGATGACTTGCTACAGAATGTAAAGCAGTAGCTATGGCACCGTCTGTCGACCTATTCCCTCTGAAGGCAAACTGAGTCCGGTGGGAAGCATGTCCTAAGGTGCTGGAGAACCAATCTCTTGAAGCATTTCATCACTACAGATGTAAGTGCAATAGGTCTATTGTAATTTAGGCAGTTAATTGCTGTTTTCTTCGGGACAATAGTGGCTGCTTTCAAGCATGATGGAACATAGGCCTTTTGCAGGGAGATGTTAAAGATCCTTCTCAGGACCCCTGCTAATTGGTCAGCACAAGTCTTTAACACTATCCCCAGCACCCCATCTAGGCCTGCAGCTTTGCTGGGATTCACAGCCTTCGATGCAGCTCTCACTTGGTGCTCATCTAGAGCGAGTGATTGGGAATCAGAAGGCCTGCGGGCAGAGGCTATGCAGTCTGGACTTTTCACCTCATATTGGGCGAAGAAGATGTTCAACTCCTCTACCAATGAGGTATCTGCATTGACCATGTTACTCATGTTGTCCTTATAATTAGTTAGATGCTGCAGTCCCTGCCACACTTGCTTCGGTTGTTGTCAGCTAGATGTTTTTGCCATCTTAATGCCTCTTCTGAGGTTTCCCCTAGCCTCTTTGTATCTATCACTGTCCCCTGCCTTAAAAACAGAATCCTGGGCTCTCAGGAGCCTCCGTACCTCAGCAGTCATCCAGGGTTTACAATTTCCATAGACTCTGATGCACCTATCCACTGTTACTCTGTCAGTGCACACTTTGATATAAGTAAGCATGGCATCGGTGTATACATGTAGGCCTTGATGTCCAAATACACTCCAATCAGTGGTTTCAAAGCAGTCCTGCAGTTGACTGAGAGCATCCTCTGGCCAGGTTTTAACTATTCTCATGACTGGCTTTGTCTTTTCCTAAGAGGTACGTATTTCGGGCATAACAGCAGTGAAAGATAATCAGATGCCCATTTCAGGTTGGAATACACACGATCTAAGGTGTTCTCCCCTCTGGTTGGGAACTGCAGATACTGCACAAACCTAAGGAAAACTGTCTTTAGACAAGCTTGATTGAGTTCCCCAGACACAACAAGAGCCCCCTCTGGATAAGTTTGCTGCTGCCTGGTAATGACATCATATAGTTCAGAAAGTGCCAAGCTGACATTGGCATCAGGTGGAATATAAACAGCTATAATAATTATCACAGTGATTTCTCCAAAACACCTCTCCGTATCAGTAGTAGTAAAAATACGAGAATATTAAACCAATCATTTGTTGCCTTTTCATGACACTGCAAACCTAGAATAACTTCTGAGATGGCTATCTTGTTCTTCCTAAGAGCAGGAGTATAAATATCTAGTATATGCTTCTTTTAGCCCACCAGAGAAATGAAGATTTCTATTTCCTCCTCTTCTGAAATTCTCATACTCAAGACTGTAAAGTCTGAGTAGGACTACAAGACACTTATTCTAGCCTTTCTGGATTTTTAGACAGGAATCCTGCCTGAAGATAGTAGACATAAAATTTTGTGACATATCTTATCTGTGCAGTTCTCTTGAGGGTGCTTCTACATAAGGCATTTATTATGTAATGGCCCTGCCTTATTCTGTGAGAAGAGGAGCCCAGACAACATTTGTTAACTCTTTGCTTTCCTCAGCTTTGTTCCATCTTTCTTCCTTTCCACCTTTATTTTAAAGGGAGAGACTGATAGAATTGCAGCAGAGTGTCTTCTTATTGGTGGAAGTTGGAGACTGGAAGCAGCTTGAAACAAGGAAATCAGGTTTGCAAATGACAAATTGGGAGTCATTCAGGCTAGCAATCTCTTGAATAAATGTTTTGCAAGGAAGTTACATGTGCACACAAGTACAGGTACACATACATCTCTGCATATTGGGCTACAGTAAATGCAGATTGAATCAAAGCCTGTGGATGATTTAAAAGGGGTTTTAGAAGCTAAAGTGCACAGTTGAGAACTGAATTCTCTATCTAACAACCTTCAAGTCTGGCCACTAGTTTAAAGCTGATAAGGAGGAGACTGGTTGTCAAGTTCCCATGGAATGTTCTCATCCTTTGTTGGCATTTGCATGAGTTAAGAAAGCATGAATCAGAATCTAATTTTGCCAAAGAGTGATTGGATCCCTCAGAGGCACTGGCCTATGAATTACCCGAACAACATGCTCTGTTGAGCTATGGGAACCATCAAAATTTCCCCCCTTGTCCTCTTCTAGCCTGATTTTTCCCACACTGTTTTCTTGGCCTTTTTCTCTCCAAAGCAGCCCGAAAATATAATGTGGTCATTAGTTAGACTCTAATATTTTATGAAAATCTGACTTTTGTCTCAAATTTAGTTGAAAACTGGAAGTTGGGCTTTGCTTAGCATAGCCAATACTCTGGGATTTGACCAAGAAGCACATAATCTTTATACATAAATCTGGAATGTATGCATCATGAATAGCAAACAAGTGACACATTGGCACCATAACAGACCTTTATGCATGTCTAAAACTAAGGGGAAATTACCTAAAATACATACTACAATTGTTTTTTTAAACACAGTTAGATGCACATGTGATTCATGGCATAAACATGTAAAATCCTGTTAAATTATATCTCTATCCACTAAGTTTGATTTACATAGTTTTTACTTGTCACAAAGTTATTCTAACTACAAATTTACTTTTCCCCTAAAGGCTATTCACTTCAACAGAAAAAGTAGGAGTGATTTTTTATTGAGGTCAAAGCTAAGCTTACTCCTTGGTTCTCTGATTCCTGGCTTGTTCATAACCTGAAATGTTCCTCCCTTTTTTGCTTATTAGAACTTGTCTTCTACAAGTTAGAATTTTAACCCCTCACAATTCTATCTAGTGATCAGAAACTATGTGGGTTGTGGTCCAGAAATATCTACAAAAAGTCAGGTTGGAGAAGGGCAAGCAAGCAAATTCTAAATTGTTGTTGACTGTATTGGCATCTGCAGATTTTTAAAGACAGAGTTTCATAAGAAAATATACTTGTAAAAAAAGCTAAGCCAGTATTAGAAGGGCCTCCAAGGTCAAGTAAAGTCTAGAAGAGAAAGGGGAGGAAACTGAGCAGGAGATTGCTCAGTGTGTAATCTGACTTCTCAAATATGCTTTTCACTAAGGTGAGTAACAGGAGTCTGATCTTAAACTCTAGAAAGGGAGCTAATATGACTTAATGCTAATCTATATACCAAGCAGTTCTTATCAGAGAGAACACTACACAGCATAATGCTGTCCTAGCCATTTGCCTGTCAATTTCCTTAATTGATAATTGCTTTATACAGAGGAACACCTCATTCACAAATCTTCTACCCACAAATTATCTTAGGTCAACACTACCTGCTATACCAACAAATTATGAAACTAATATAACAAATCCACTAATACTGATTTCTTTTCCCAATATTCTTTCTAGCTTTCACTTTTAATGTCGTTTCCTATGCTCACATAGAGTGATAGAAATGGAGACCTTGAGATCCTCCAAATACTGCTGAAGGATTGCTACCAGCAGTCTTACCCAGCACAATAGTTGGCAAAGGATATTGATAGTTCAATAAAATGTAGAGGATCCCTTATTTCCCAGCCTTATTTTAAGATCTATATTGTTTTTCTTTGTTGTCTTTTGAGATCACATTCAGTTCCAAAGCATCAGTGACTGACCCAAAGCACTATTTTTTACCATTTAGCAGCTGTCGCTCACTCTGATCACTGCATGATCCATCTCGTACCTGTTTATAGACAAAGAGTAAAAGTCATAAAGTCAACAATTAAATCAGTAAAATCTTGGACTGGGGTTAAAGCTACAGGCTTGCCTTGATTGCACAGATTGGAACATTTTTGAAGATATCTCTGCAGACCTGGATGAACTTACAGATACTGTTACCTCATTTGTTAGTTTATGCGAAGATCTATGTGCATCAACCAGAAACCTGAGAATACACAGTAACAACAAACCCTGGTTCACAGCTAAACTTAAGCAGTTAAGCCATGCCAAAGAGGAAGTCTACAGGAAAGGAGATAAAATGCTGTACAATCAGGTCAGAAATGTCTTAACAAGGGAGATCAAAGAAGCAAAAAGAAACTACTCTGAAAAGATGAGCAATCAGCTCTCAACGAATAAACTAGCATATATGGAAAACTCTTAAAAATATCCCTGATTACAGCAAACCTCCTTCCCATGCTGAAGGGAATTGACAAAGGGCAGATGGCCTGAATACGTTTTACTGTAGGTTTGAGAGGAAACCATTGTCAACTATCGCCACCACCTCCAGCCCAGATACACCAACAACAGCCTAGCCTCCCACAACTGGTCCCATCCCTTTGGGCACCTCTCCTCTGGTGATCAAAGAAAAGGCTGTGAGAGACTTATTTCGTGGACAAAACCCTAGAAAAGCATCAGATCCAGACAAGATAATTTCTTCTTGCTTGAAAGTTTGTGCTGACCAACTGGCCCCAATCTTCACCCACGTCTTTAATAAATCACTAGAGATGTGCTATGTTCCTTCTTGCTTCAAACAATCGACTATCATCCCAGTGCTGAAGAAATCCACTATCAAGGAGTTGAATGACTACAGATCAGTTGCTCTGACATTTGTAGGTATGAAAACTTTTGAAAAGTTAGTGTTGGCCCACCTGAAACCCATCACAGATCCACTGCTAGACCCCTTGCAATTTGCCTACCAAGCAAATAAATAGGCATATGATGCTGTTAATATGGCTCTGCATTACATACTTCAACATCTTGAATCTTCAAGGACCTACACAAGGGTCCTTTTTGAGGACTTCAGATCAGCAGTCAACACCATCATTCCAGATATACTTCTAACCAAACTGATCCAGCTAGCCATGCCTGACCAGACCTGAAAATGGATTATAAGCTTTCTAACAGACAGGAAGCAGTAGGTGAAACTAAGTAAAATAACATCAGATACCTGTACAATCAGCACAGAAATTCCTCAGTGCTGTATGATCTCTTCTTTTCTCTATATATACCAATGACTGCATCTTGAAGGACCCCTCTGTCAAAGTACTGAAGTTTGAAGATGATACAACAGCGATTGGCCTCATTTGAGGCAATGACGAATCTGCCTACAGATGGGAAATTGAACTAGCTTTGTGGTGTGGGCAGAACAATTTTAAACTGAATTCACTCAAAATTGTAGAAATGATAGTTAATTTTAAGAGAAGCCCTTCTAATCTATCACCTATCACAATACTAGCCAACACAATATCAATAGTAAGGACCTTCAAGTTTCTAGGTTCTATAATTTTTCAAGATCTAAAATGATCAACCAATATCAAAAATGTCATCAAAAAGCATAACAAAGAATGCTCTTTCTGCATCAACTCAGAAATCTCAGGCTGCCCAAGGAGCTGCTGATACAATTCTACAAAGGAATCATTGAGTCCGTAATCTACACCTCTATAACTGTCTGGTTTAGCGCTGCAACCAAACAAGATAAACACAGACTTCAATGGATAATTCGGACTGCAGAAAAAATAATTGCTACAAACCTACCCTACATTGAAGACCAGTACCCTGCACGAGCCAGTAAGAGAGCTGAGAAAATAACTACAGACCCCTCACATCCTGGACATAATCTGTTTCAATTTCTTCCCTCCAAACGTCGCTATAGTTGTTTGGGCATTGCAAATCAAAACAACTAGAAACAAGGACAGTTTTTTCCCCACATGTCATCACTCTGCTAAACAACTAACTTCCACAACACTGTTAAACTACCTAGTAGGAATGTATCACTATTATCATTCTCATATTTCCTATTACCTATTCTCTTATTTGTATGACACTTAACTTGTTGGTTGTATCCTACAATATATAATAGTTGTTTTTAGTTAGTATCCTAGTATGACTTGTAGATTGTTTATTAGAATTCTATAACTGTTCTAAACCTATCACAAAAATGCACCTTATGATATGATGAATGTGTTTTTATGGCATGATGACATGATGAATGCACTTTACGATTATGATAATAATTTATCACTTGTAGCTTATATGTACATTTAGAGCATATGCACTGGGGACAAATTCCTTGTGTGCAGTTATGGCCTTGTGAAAAATTCATTGGTTTTTAATGGTACTGTTAAATAAGCACTGACCCCCTTTGCATTTGAGAGCAAGAATCAAGCTACCTGTCTATGGGGGGCCCCAGTCAACCAAGTGATGGTTGTCCCAAAGGTTTCCCCAAAGGCAACTGGACTTCTTTTGTTTTTCCTTGAAGGCATTTTGCTTCTCATCCAAGTAGCTTCTTCAGTTCTGGAGAAACTTCTTGAATGAGAGGTAAAATGTCTTATAATGAAAAAGAAAAAAAGTCCAGTTGCCTTTGGGAAAAGCACATTTAGGATAATCAATTCACCTGTTAGGACAATATTAAACAACTCCTATCTGAGCACTATAGAAGGTGGGTGAAGAAAGAGATGTCTGTGGCATTCTTAATGTAGATTAGTGCTAGAACATGGTTCCCCAGCCCCCAGTGCATGGACCGGCACAGAACCATGACATGGCAGCAACCGGGCCATGCAAACAAGCCAAGCCCCATTCACAAGATGCAGGCAGCATGCAAAACCACGCTTCCTCCTCTCTGCGGAAAAATCTTTTTGCACGAAACCAGTCCCTGGTGCCCAAAGGGTTGGGAGGTACTCTCTAGAAGATAATACATAAAAATTGTTAAAATGCATTTCAATACTGTTCTCTTATTATGCAATGCAGAAGATTCCCAGCAGAACAGATCTGCTGTGTTGCTGGCAGTCAGACTCAAGGGATAACAAAAATGTGGCTTGTTTTGTGAGTGGCCAGATTCTTTTCTAAATAAGTGGTCTTAAGGAGGGCAGGCTGAGAGGAGGCCTACCCTTTCCATCTTCCTGTGAGCTCTTTAAAATGCTTCACCTTCCATTTAATTTTTCCATTTGCTCTCATTTGGTGGCATCATCCAAGACAGTCTAAAGCATCGTGGCAAAATTAATTTGGTTTACTTTAACTTCATCACAAATGAACTGCACACACACACACACATACACAAACACACACACCCCAGATATAAAGTTCCATTAGTTCTCTCCGAAGCCAAAAACAGCTAAACAAATTGTCAAACCTCTTCTTATATTTTCAGGGTGCTTAGGGAAACAAGGATAACGGAATGAAACTTACAATCTGCTTCTCCCAAAATGTGGCTTTTGATGCAATGTTGCATATTCTTAATCCAGATAAAAACTGGAATAAGAATTGTGGCATCCCATTTATGTTTGCCTTGCTTTCTCCTTTTCTATCCCTGTTTTATTATCCGTCATTTCTGCCATATAAAATGATGTACTAGAAATGTGCCTCTCGTATAAAAAGAAGGTGAAGAAATATTGATACCCGAGTTTGTCTTCTATATATTTAATGCTTTGGTAGATCAGTTCTGTGAGGGAAGAAGAGGGAGAAAAACCACTATTTTGTATCCCCTTTTGGCTCATGTAGAAGGGATAAATTCAACTGTGTTGTCTGCATTTTATGTGCCTTATTAAATCCTTCTTTCTTGTTGCTGACAAGGACGCAAACTATCTATGTGGAACAAAAAAGATCTTGAATTCAGTTGATCAATATTTTCATCAGATCTGTCTTTGGCCATTTGTTGTCCTTTCTAGTCCATAGTCACAGAAAGTTCTTTCAGAAATCAAATGTTCCAGAAGTCCCTCAAGGACTGGTTTTATCATCAAGCCTTGGGGGGGGGCGGGGGTGTCCTAGTAAACCAGTGATATTCTAAGATGACTCCATCCCTTTGCTTAATTTATTCATGCCTGGTGGTTTGTGTATTTTAACATGGCTGTTTTATATTGTAATAATTATTGTTTTTATATTGCTTTATTCTTATACACTATCCAGATTCACTTTATATGAGACAGGAAACTGTATAAAATTAATAAATAAATCAGTAAAGGCAAATCGATCTTGGAGACTGGAAAGAAGGATCTTGTTCCATCCTCAGAAGGACTTCTCTGAGGTCTCCTTCAAGGGTGAAAAAGGTCTTCATCCTTGAAGAAGAATGGGAAGATGCCATGACCTTGAAACTCCCAAGGATCTTACATATTGAGCTTGTATGAAAGTATGCTTAATGGAAAGAATCATTTATTCTTTCTTCTCTTCAACTGACATTTCAAGAAACAAAGAGCAATACATTCAAGAATCTGATAACATTCAGATTGTCCAAGCAATTGCGAATATCTAAAAGGATAGTAATTTCACTAAGCGATGGAACTATGTTAATTAGCCATTTACCGTAATTGTGAAGAATGGGACTTGAGACATTGCAAAAAAGAATACAGTAAATTCTAACTCTTTTTTTCATTAATTGTTGCTGTGGGTGGTGATGTCACTTCTACTTTTATAATGTGTTTTCTCTTCTTTCATTCTGTTTGTGTATGGTATATAACATACAAAATGTATTTCATATGCATATATTATATATGATAAAATAAGGCACCCTTGGCTAGTTTCTTCCATTAAGGCAGGCAGCATCAGCAGAGATCACAGGGATCAATGTTTGACGTGCAGGCATGCCGATTCAGCTCTCCTCTGAAAAGCAGACTGTAGGCAGATGAGTAGCAGACAAGAAGGAGGAAGGTTGGCAAGGAAGAATCCAGCTAACACAAAGCACCGGCTTGCAGTGAGTCTCTCAGAATGGTCTGGAATTAGTAGAGCGATGAAGAAGGCTTCTTGGCGGTAAGCCAGATATAACAGGGCAGCAATTGAGAGAGGCAGCCAGAGCAAGACACAATTGAAAGATCAGCTAAACTGTTAGGCATACTATAGACACAAGCACACTACCTGGAGATCCTTGAAGCTTCATGTAAAAGACTGACAACAATCAACATACAGCAGAGGCAGCAGCAGCAAGAGCAGAAGCAAAATCAAAAGCTGGGGCATTCACTGTGATCACCACGTCACTGAAAAAAAAGTGACTTATGACTGTTCCACACAATTATGACATTTCCCACACTTATTAGAAATGGCCACTCTGTTTGAGGATTACGCTTCAATAGTAACCTAATGCAGTTGAATGATGGGCTGCTTTGCATCTAAGGAGTGGGTTGGAGACATCCTCGTGGTTTTTAGAGGGGAGGGAAGGGCACTGACGTTGCTATGAAATATATAGTAAGTGGTATTATAAAAAGTGATAGTTTTATCTATAAAAGGAGCCTGTTCCGTTGGTTTAAATTGAAACGCATCGCTATTACTGTCCCAAATGACTGCAAGCAGCATTTTCTTGCTGTTTCTGCCAATGAGGAAATTTGTATAGTTGTGCTTTCTATTCTTTATTCATTTTTTTAGTTTTGAAAAGAGCCAGTGGCATTTTGTCTACCGTGATGTGCCATTTTGCACATTTCATCAAGATACGTCCAGGTGGGGTTGACCGTAGTCACTCATTGCCAGCTTTATTGTTCTTTTGTAAGAACTGATTGCTTTGAGTTTTCTGGAAGCTGGGCTGAAATGACCGAGGATCCTTGTAATAGTGAGGGGAAAAAATTGTAAACTTGCTGGGGCTGGCTGAGGAATTCTGGGAGTTGAAGTCCATCTACTTTCCAATGGTCGAGAAACACGGATTTAGATACAAATCTACCAGTTTTTCCAGAAAACCAATAGACCTGCGTTTAGAAATATCTCAAATGATGAACTATCTGTGCAGGAAAAAAGCTGTAGAGGTAGACCTCGACTTACGACAGCTCGTTTAGTGACCGTTTGAAGTTATAACAGCACTGAAAAAAGTGATCTATGAACTTTTATTCACACTTACGACTGACGCAATATCTCTATGGCTAAAATTCAGACACCTGGCAACTGGTTAATATTTATGATGGTTGCAGTGCCCAACTCCCCTTTTGCGACCTTCTGACAAGCAAAGTCAACGGGGGAGTTGGATTCACTTAACAACTGTGTTACTAAATAAACAACTGCAATGATTCACTTAACGACTTTGGCAAGAACGGTTGTAAAAGGGGGCAAAGCTCAGTTGACAACCGTCTCGATGAGCAATACACTTTGGGATCAGTTGTGGCCGTAGGACGAGGACAACCTGCAAAGGATAGGGTCATTGGATAGAGGAAAGAGCCTGGTTTACTGAGGTATGTTAGAACTTAATCAGGGCAGTATAAATTCCATCTGCATGTTTTTCAGGCATTTGGACAAACAATGGATGTAACACAACCTTTAAAAGGATCAAAGCTGGCAATCCTGGACTTGTTTAACAGGGAGCAAGTCCTGTTTAACTCAAAAGGTATTCAGAAAATAGACGATTCCGTCATAAGGGCAGGTAATTCCTTTATTTCTTTCCCATACTTAGCTCAGGTAATACTTTGGCTTTAGTGTCTTATTTTTTTTTTACACAAATGGGGAATTTACCAGGGCTGTCACAGAGAATTATAATATACTTCAATGGGACAACATCTAAGGCAGTATTTATCAACCTTGTGTAAGATGTGTGTGGACTTCAACTCCCAGAGTTCCCTAGCCGGCTGAGGAATTCTGGGAGTTCAAATCCACACATCTTGCACTCGCCAAGGTTGGGAAACACTGATCTAAACTACGAATTTTGCATACTCGGCTATTGTTTATGTACAGAAAGAACTCAGCACTGCCATGAGATTGTCCAGATTGAGGGGGCGAACGTCTGAGTGGGAAAAACGGCTAGGAAAATCCTTCTCTTGAATTATCCCCGTTTCTTTTTCAGCCTGGTTTTTGCAAGGATGAGGAATTTTAAAAGTCGAAATGGGACCCTTGCAATGCTGCAAAACCCGAAGCACCCATTTTATCATCTAATCTTACCATGAAAAAAAGAACCCAAGAAATGGATAGTTGCTCATTTCAGTAGGACGACTATTTGTAGCTCAGGGTTGAAATGGTGAACCCTTGACGTTCTCTAAGCTTGGTTATTTCATTACTCAAACCAAACAACACCATCAGTGTTAGTAGGGTGCAGGGTTTGATCTCAGTTTATATTCTAGTGTCTTGCCCTCTGTCAATGTGGGTGAGGGTGGTCCCCCCACTCCTTACGAGCACTGAGTAACGAAATGTCTGCAAGAAAACAACCGAACTCAGAGAACACCAAGGATTCCTCAGTAGGACGTTGTGAGAGATATAGAGGGTTATATATGGTACATCTCTGCCTTAGTAGTTACCGTGTTTCCCCGAAAATAAGACACTGTCTTATATTAATTTTTGCTCCCAAAGATGGGCTATGTCTTATTTTCAGGGGATGTCTTATTTTTCCACCGAGAACTTCCTGTCTGCTCCAGCTGCACTGGAGGGGAGGCCTTATTATCAGGGAGGTCTTATTTTCGTGGGATGCCTTATTTTTCCACCGAGGATGCCCAGAACCGGAAGTCCGAGACATCGCACTTCCTGTCTGCTCCGGCTGTGCTGAAGGGGAGGCCTTATATTTCAGCAAGAGGCAAAACTGTAAGTAGGTCTTATTTTCAGAGGATGCCTTACTTTCGGGGAAACAGGGTAATAGTAACCTAGTAGTAGGTTGCTACAATCCCAACCACAGTCGTTACTGCAAAGTCCTTTCTGTATTATTTTCAACAACATTGCATTCGGCACTGATGGCAAGACTCCTATGAATGCAATAAGATTGATTTCTAGGAAGACCGTATACAGCATGGGGCGAGTAGAGTGTGCATCCTAGAGAATTCCACTTCACTGTCTCTTTCTTAAAAAAACAGCATATGAAGGGCATATCCTCCTGTTGCCATCATATTCTTTGTTTCTCACTTGGGAAAAAAAGGAAGAGTATCAAGTAAACCAATGAATGTGCGAATTAGTCTTGAGGATAATTGCATTGGGTAGCTCTTCCATGCAGTGTGTATGGAAAGCACTGTGCAGGCAGTCCTCTACTTACAAAAGCTTGCTCAGTGACTGCTTGGAGTTACAACGGCATTGGGAAAAAAAGTGACTGAGGACCGTTTTTCACACTTAACGAACATTGGTAGCATCCCAATTTAGATGCTTGGCAACCGGCTTCTATTTATGACGTTTCTCAGGGTCATGTGATCATCTTTGGTGAACTTCTGACAAGCCAATGGGGAAGCCAGATTCACTTTAAGAACCACCTCACTAACTTAATACTTGGAGCGATTCACTCAACCACTGTGGTGAGAAAGGTCGTGAAATGGGGCAAAGCCCACTTAACTCATGTTCGACTTGGCAGTAGAAATCTCAGTTATGGTCGTAAGTTGAGGACTCCCTAATAGTCCTAATCCAACATTTTAGTCTCTCCCCCCCCCCCCATTTGAGGCAGCTACATAGAAATCTACAGCCTAAGAGCACTTGGGATTACGGCCTCAGATTGCACCAATTTAAAGAAGAGAAAGGAAATACACCCATGATTCTATTCTTATAGTATAGATATATATATTTTACGCTTGGTTGGCTTGACAGGTTCAGCGCCGCCTTGAACGATGGGCGGCAAATAAATGTGAGAATAAATAATAAAGAAAAGACTGTGAAACATCCACATCTGCCTATCCCAAGTTCTTGGGAAGGACTCGATAGGTGGATAAAAACGTCAAATCCAGTCTGAACATCTGGCTGATTGTGCCAGGAATCAGTAATGATAATAATGTTGAATTGCTCCCTTCACCTTTATAAACAAAGCATAACCTTCTGTCCATCTTGATTGTCATCCAGACTTTAAAAAATAAAATAAAAATCTCAACCCATAAAGTGATCCAATCTATAGATTTAGAAAACCAAACCGACCCATCCAGGAACTCTGTGGAACAGAGCGAGACACACCCCACCTTAAAACGAATCTCATTGCTTCTTCTACATTCACTTTCCCCAAATTCTGTGTAATTTCACGAGTTACTACTTCTCCTTTGCATACAGGTAGTCCTTAACTTAGAACCATCCATTTAGCGACTGTTCAAAGGGACAACGGCACCGAAAATAGGGAATTAGAACCGGTCCTCAACCTTTGACCGTCGTAGCATTTCCCCCACAGTCGGGTGATTCAAATTTGGGAGGTTAGCAACAAGCATGTATTTATGAAGTTGCAAAGTTCTGGGTGTCACGTGATGGCCATTTGCAACCTTCCTGGCGGGCTTCGAAGAAGTAAAGTAAATGGTGGAAGCCGGATTCACTTCACGACCCCATGATTCGCTTAACAATTGCAGTGATTTGCTGAACAACCCAAGGTGAAAAGCATTATAAAATCTAGTGCGACTAACTTAACCATTGTCTTGCTTAACCGTGTAAGGCAAGTTGAGGACTACCTGTAAGCTTATATACACACACACACGTCAACATTCTCCAACCAAATTCCAGCAGAATTCCCATCGCTTGGATTGTGCGGATTGTGTTGAGAGAACTGCTCCCCCAATGCTTTGCAAAGTGCAGAGTTGGAAACGTTTGATTACAAATCAGAAGATATCCACACCCAGGAATGGCTAGGGAAACGAGCTAGAAAAGTGCTCAGGGTCTGGGAATTTAAAACCATGTCATTATTTTTGGTTTTATTTTTTGTTTATTTAAAAAAAAACCATAGATTTAGATCAGGGTTTCCC
>JANHFO010002177.1:0-16889 GCA_032468095.1 Pareas carinatus
TATATGTTCATATATGTTTTTTATTTTTTTACCCTTTATTATTGTTGATGTTCTATATGCTTGACTAAATAAAAAAAAAGATCATATGAGTTCAATGCAATGCATTGTTTGCATATGAAAATACCTAATACATTCATATCCGTGAAAAACACATCCCTAAGATCATAACAAATTATTTATACATTTATCCACAACACATTTAATGACCATGAGAATATAATGCAAGGTCTCTAACCTGCTCAGGAACTGGTTGTACCTAATTTAGGTAACATAATTGAATCACTCTCTTATATGAATCTTTCCTCATCCGTAGTTTTTTTCATTTCATCCTTCTACCGGTACCAAGCATTCTGTTTTATATTTTCTATTAGCATAGCTTTATCAATATCTGGGGCAGCTTGTAACAAAATCCTGTTTACTCTGTCTCAATACCTTCTATATCTTCTTTCCATTCATTCTCCTGAAGGATTAATTCTTCTATTTTTGTGCAGCACTATGTTTTCATGGAATCAATGTACATTAGATTCTTTTTCTTTATTGTTACCAAAAATCTGCCCTATATTCAGAATCTTTTATCACCCTTCTTTCAATTTGTAATTGTCTCAATGTTTCACTAAATCTTTCCTTAAAAATCAATAATGCTTTTAGATTAATTTCTTTACTTTGTGCTTTAAACATGCTGTAAACAGTCTCATGAAATAAACATGCCTTTTTGTAAGCATACACTTAACATCATATTCATTAATTTTTGGGTCTCTGAATGACCCAGTTACTATTTCTGTACTTTATTATCTCACTCTTACTTATTCATTCATGTTACCTAACAAGATAACACCCTCCTCCAGATTTAATTAATTCAGATTTCTTCATATTTCTCTCAAAATGCACTCCTAATTCTTTCATTATTACTATTTACTGGAATTTAACACACAGCTTTACCAACCTACACATTCTCATTTTATTATGCACTCACAACAGTGTACAGTATATGATATCACTTCAAATTTTCTAATATATTTTCTAAACCTTATATTCATAACTAAAACCAGTGGGTTTTTTTGTAAGAAAAAAAGGTGCCGGAACTCATATCTTGTTAATCTATTATTTAAAAAATTCTATACTAAATTCTTAACATAAATTTAATTTATTCTATTTAAGGCAAAAAAGGTGTTGTAGTTTCATTTCCATTCATGATTTATCAATACCAGTCTATAAGATCAGACTCTCTTTATTCAGATCTATTTTATCCTTCACCTTTCTCTTATTTATATAAACACATGTATCTTTCTTTCCTTTTTCATATCACTCTGTATGATATATTGTTTCATATTCCAACTTGAAAAATTCCTTGTTTACCAATGTTGGTATCCCGCACCAATTCAGGTGGACTCTAGGTGTGTAATAACAAGATAAAATATACAATAGAAAAAAAAAAAAGAAAAAAATGTCCATGGTTCTCTAAAAGATACTGGGTTACTCTAAACAAAGGCCACCAGGTAGAGTCTGTTGAGGTATAGAGTATAGAGTATAGAGAGGAATTTATGCTTGCCATTTTAATCACCACTATATAAGCCCAGATTTTTTGCCACCATCGCTCCTAATATCTTTTCAGTCACTTCAGTTTCCCTAACTTCTTTTAAAAAATACTTTTTATTGAAACATTTTGCTACACTGGAGGATAATACAAACTAAAGTCAGACATACAAAGAAAAATAGAAAAGAAAGGAAATATAACGTGAAGAAAAAAGAAAGCAATCAAAAGAAAAGAAAAAAGAAAGCAATCTAAAAAAGGAAAGAAGAAAGCACAGAATATTTAAAGAAGTCACTCCCAATCTTTTCTCAGAATTCTTCAAAAATCTTTTAAAATACCACTTCTGTATTCATAAAATCTCAAATTTCTTTATTTTCAACTTTCCACCAGCAATCTCTTTCCTTGCAGTCTAAACAATTAAAATTCTCACAAAAATATTATTTTATTTACTCATTTTTTTAAAAGTCTTTTTAAAATCCTAATATTCCAACTTTGTTCTCTTAACCCATTTTGAAACTTCTTAGGCTGAATTCTTATTTTTATTTTTGCATCTAGTTATGTTCTTAAATTCCTTAAATGAAATTATTATTTTTTTCTACTTCAAGGTGAAGTTTTACTTACCAAGAAGATTTTCAGGCTTGTTGTTTGGAACAACTCTTTTAAGTTTAACATAATTATACATTCAAATGTGATTAGAAAATGAGGTTAGATGAATTTAGCTTCTTTAAAGACACTGGTGTGGTTGAGAACTTGATCGCTTCTGATGTCCTGCAATCTCCTTGCCAGGAACAGTCATCTGGAGTACAAGTTGGCGATCTCTTGTCCAGTTATTCATCAAAGAGGATCTGTTGGACCAAGCTTGCTGTTGGTCCTTTGATTGTTGCTGTGTCATTGTCTCCAGTCATTTGTAAATGTATGAATCACCATTTTCCTCAACTAGAATTCCCCATTTCCCTTCTTAGGTCCTCAGTAAGGCCACATGAGATGGCAACTGAGTAGAAACCTCTATGGTGCCTTCTTGTTCAATGCTTAGCCAAGCGCTGCATTCTATAAAATTGCTTACCAAATTGTTGGGGAAATTACCAAGTGCCTTCTGGAAACCATTTGGATCCATTAAATTAGAGAGCAAACTAACCTTTGGAAGTTCCAGGGTTCCTTTGATCTGTAGGTATATTGACATCATTCTGTACAAGCTATGATCTCTAATTTAAGTAGCACTTTGAAATCCAACAGCTTGCATTTCACAAATTCAGAGGTAAATGTAGTTCTGACACAGGGTATTTTATTTATTTATGTGAACCCACTCCCAAATGGCCCTGAGTTTTAAAATATTGTGTTCATATTTAAACTTTTAAACTACTCTTGGAAGAACTGTCCTAAAGAAAGAACACACATAATTACAAGGAAACAAATACATTGTGCTTTGCACAGATGGACCAAAACATTCCAATTATAATACATCCTGATTCTGTTTCCCTTAAAAAAATAATAATTAAAAGTAAAAAAATATTCAGAAACAAGGAAACTGATTCATAGGAATGCAGAACAATTCACGTGGGCAGGAAAAAATGATTAGAAATCTTAACTCCTACAGACAGATATTTGTGTTCCTTAAATTATTTCCAGTTCTTCAGGTATGGCTGAATACAGGAGACTATCGTCTTTTCTTTATTCAGTGAGACAGACATCTTGCAGCCTTTAATTTACAAACAAATTATTGGGATGTGGCAGGCGTTTTTGAAAGAAGCTGCATGTAGTGAGCCCTCTTCATGCATTTTCAAATCTTAAAAAGGGAGGAAGATCTCCATCCTGACTTCTCTGCATTAACAGGAAAGCTCTGAAGCACTAAGGGATAACTAAGGGAAGTCAGTTACTGTGCTACAAGAGACCAGGAATTTTATATAGGAAGTGCAAACAATTGCAGAAAGTCAATGGTTAGCGATTCTTTTGGACTTTTTGGAGAGTATGTTGTCTGTGTCCTCATGGTATCTAGGATCACTCACAGAAGACCTCTTTATGAGAAGTTAAACTGGTGAGGTTATTCCCCAAATGGATCTTGTAGTCTACTTTCTCTTTCTCTTTTCTCCCTCAGCTGATGGAGGACTGTTTGAAGGAAAACACTGCAGCCTGCCTCTCACCTGTATCTTTATTTCCTGACAGTTCCTATAGGGATAACACAATATCCATTAGATAATGTTGGCAGCTGATGTTTAGACTGGATTTGGCATTTTTGTCCACCTATCGAACCCTTGCCAAGGACCTGGGAGATGTTGTTGTTTTATGGTGTAAAAGGTATTGTTGCAAGATGTAAGTTGTTCCAAGTGAAGTTGTCTTTTGCATTTGACTGTTGGTGATTTTGTCAATGATGATGGTGTTCAGGTGGTGATCTAGTTGTTTTGGCATTGCATCCAAAGCACTTATTATTGTTGGTATTACCTTTTATTATTGTGGTTCGTCACACGGTCAGACAGATATTTAGACTGGATTTCTCACTTTTGACCACATGTCTCGTTCTTCCTAAAGACCTGGAATAGGTAGATGTTGTTTAATAAGTCATCATAAAGGTATCGCAGGATGCAAGCTGTTCCAAGTAAGTAAGTAAGCTGTTCTAATTGCTGCCTTTTGAAATTGACTGATGGTGATTTTGTCAGTTCCAATGGTGTTCAAGTGGTGCTCCAGATATTTTGGAATTGCATCCAAGCCACCACCAATATTACTATTGGTACTGTCTTTGCTTTCTTTTTGTTTGTCACACAGATAGCTAAATAATCAGACTGAATTTGGCATTTTGGTCTGCCTATCGTGTCCTTCCCAAGGACTTGGAATATGCAGATGTTGATGTTGAATGGTGTTACAGATGTCATCACAGTATGTAAAAATCATAAAGTCATGGAATAGAAAAGGTGTGCTTAGGCCATTAACATCAATCCTGCTGCTTTCCAGATAACTGACTGTCTAGTCATTGGTTTCTATTTCCCAACGTAGTATCCTTGATTTACTTCTAAGTGCATAACATTGCATTAATCTCTTTTAAATTTCATTCTCTTTCTTTTCAGTCAGATTGTTTTGAATTTTCTTCCTTGTGCTGTGCACTGAAGTGGGGGCGGGTGGCTGGCAGAGGAGATAGGTGTTGTTGTAACCTATACGGTATCTCTATATCTGTTAACTGTTGTTTGGACGTCTTCTGAATGCATGATTATGCATTTAAATAGTGCCAATACTGTATTCTAAAGGAGACCAACTTTCATTTGATATCAACTGATATTTTGATGCTTCTGAAAATGGGTTTAAGTTAATTTGGAATTGCACTAAACTTATGTTAAGTTCTTCTTTAACATGGTTTGATATTTTGCAGGGATACTGAACACTACTTGATAGTCTGATTACCATCTAATATCAGTTGATAATTGGATTCCTTTTGAATATACCTACGCAAAACAAGAATTTACTTTGACACACGTATATCTAAACCCGCTGTTCTAGCTATTTCTTCATCCCTATCTCCATTGCACCCTACTTTAAAGAGAGTGATTGGTGATTGTTTTTCTAATAGATGATGATGTTGTTACAGCAGAAGGAAACAAAGCCAAAGGAAATAATACATTCCTGCCTTTAACATGTCCTGCAGATTTTAATTAAGGATCTCACTATTTGCCAGCATTGTGCCTATGCCAGGATAAAAAGTTGCTGGTAGGAAGAGGAATCAGCATCTGAATCATTCTTTTACATGCTCACACTCTTTTTGAAATAATATTTTGTATAAACATAATATCTGTATACTGTATGTAGTTTATATTAGTGCTATGATATCTGGGCTGCAGAAAACTTAAGTAGGAGCAAAGAGCCCCATAAACTCTTAACTCTTTGGCCTCTTTCTCATCTCTTCTTGAACACCTGTAACTCAAATCAGACGCTGCATCTTGCAGATAAATCCAGCAGGTGCATATCTGGCGGGTACTCACCTATGCTCAGCTGCATGCGGTACAAGTGGGGTTGTCATAATAAACAAGGGCTATTTGCAGCTTTTAAATCCCAATTATATGGAAATGATGGGTGTACTGCATGTATAATACAAAGATATATTTGTAATGAAATAGATCAAAAGACTTTCATGTTGTTCTGCATTTGTAATGGCACTGAGCACACCCTCCATGGAGTAGAAAGATCCAAAATGAAACTGTTTCCTGCATTTTCAAAAACTTTGATAAATATTTCCAGAAAATATTAAGATCCAGCTTTAAAAGTAGCTTCATAAAGAAAGGGCTGCCTTTATCACTGAAGAAGCCCTTCAGAGAAAAGATTCTCAACTTAAAACTGACCTTATTGGAATCAGTGAGACTTTGAACTACTGTAAATCTTTCCATTGTCCTAGTTGGGAAAGCAGACGAAGCTATCTTTATACAGGTAGTCGTGATTTAGCAACTGTCTGGTTTAGTGACCATTTGTGGTTAGTACGGTGATCAGAAAGTCATCCATCATTGCATTTATGACCTTTGCAGGTCAGTAAAGCAAAGGAAAGCTGAAGTAAGATCATAAGTACAGTTATGGTTTCACTTAGCAACTGCTTTTTCTAATGACCAAGGTGCTGATTCCAATTGTGGTCACCAACACAGGCAACCTGTATATGTGATATATTCTTTTATCTGACATAAATGGGTTGCTATTTATTTTTATTGATCATTACTTTATTCTCACTAAGCTTTAACTAGCTTATTATCATTTTATTAAATAGTTTTTCATAATATTGCCCTTCTTGCTCTAAAACCTGGAGGAGAAAGAGCACAAAGTCATGCATAGATAACCCTCAAATTACAGCAGCTCATTTAGTGACTATTTGAAGTTACAATGGCAATGAAAAAAGAGACTTATGACTGTTTCCCACACTTTATGGCTATTGCAGCATTCCCGTGGTCAAATAATCAAAATTTAGATGCTTGGCAACCGACTCATATTTATGACAGTTGTCCTAGGATCATGTGATCCTATTTTTCAAACTTCTGACAAGCAAAGACAATGGGGATGCGAGATTCAGTTAACAATCATGTGGCTATCTTAACAACTACAGTGATTCATTTAATGACTGTAGCAAGAAAGGTTGTAAAATGGGACAAAGCTCACTTAACAAATGTCTCACTTAGCAAGATAAATTTTCAGCTCAATTATGATCATAAATCAAGGATTACCTATGTTATTGCTACCTATTATTTTGGGTTGTAAATGCTGTTCTCCAATGACATCATAAAATCCTGGATATACCTGTTGTTTTTCTGTAGGCAGCAATCAACATGGAAGGGAAAAAAGAGAGACTTTAGAATGAACCAGGAAATCACTTCTCCAAACAATCTGTGTGATATACCTTTCTTTGATAATATCTCTAGTAATGCCCCTTTTAATGTCAGTCATAGTTATTACCTTAGTCATTAGTTAACACACTGGAAGGCTTTGCATACAAAATGGGCAAATTTGCTTTGATAAAATGCAATAGAAATTTGCTGTGAAAAAGTGTAATCTGATGGTAAAACACTTGAAAATATTAGATGTGGCTTATTTTTTATGGATATGTACAAAATAATAAGTTGAGAATTCCATAGGTAAGTACTGAAACTTCTACAGTTTACACCAAGAAATAAGAAAAATAAGAAAAAAGAATAGCAAAGGTGTGGATTGTCTGCTGCTACAATATGAACCACAACAATCAAGGTTTCTGGCATTTTTCACTTTCCAAAACTAATTTGAGTTACCAAAATATGCAGTACCTTCCTAATATTATGTATTTTATATTTTTTATGTATCTATGTTCTTTCCAAACTCTATTCTACACATAGTTGAACATGCTGTAATTATTCTTTTGTGTATTTATTTTTTAGATACTTTAGAAAATTCTTTTCTTTTCCCAAGATTATAGCGAACTCTCAGAAGCAAATAATTCCAAAAGGTTATGGGTTTTTTTTGGAGAAAGTTGTGATGATATGAAATGATAATGATAGTATTATTATGCATATTTTACTGATATGTAATGTATGTTTTAATGTGGAATCCTGAACACTAGTGGTCAATTGACAATGATTATTTTGTATCTTAATACTCGGATCTGCTGTCATGTTGATGGAAGTGGAGGTTCCTTTTGAATGTGACCACTCTTGCAGTAGTTGCAAAAGACACACTGCTCTGAATTCTGAACAGGATATTAGCATTCATGGAGAGAGGAGATACAGGATTCGCAGTTGATTCTGAGGCATGAATTTCACTTCTTTGTGAGAATCAGGAATGTCAGGACTGAACTTTAAATGTTCACATTTCTTAAAAAGGACTACTGAATGAAAAGATGTGAGAGTTGTACTGATGGAGCTTGGGGAATGATAATATACATCTAAAGAGGTTTTGAACAGAAAAGAACCATAAGCTCTTTTTTTAAGGGACATTGGAATGATTGATAAGGAAGTTGTAACTACTGGCCAAAATTAATTGAATCTGGCAGGTCTATGTATGGAAAGTTCTAAATTTCATTCAAGAAATTGACGAGAAAACTCAAGTGATTTTGATTGGAAATTGAAGAATGTTTGCATACTATAGAGTTTTGGAGTGCAGTGGTTAGAACGTAGTATTGCAGGCTAATTCTGCATTACCACAGCCAGAAGTTTGATCCTCACTGGCTCAAGGTTGACTCAGCTTTTCATCCTTCTGAGGTCGGTAAAATGAGGACTCAGGTTGTTGGGGGCAACATGCTGACTTTGTAAACTGCTTAGAGAGGGCTGTAAAGCACTATGAAGCAATATATACAGTAAGTCTAAATGTCATTGTTATTGCTATATCCTTTAAGATACTTTTTTTGAAACACTTACTTTTGATACATGGAATCTATAACATAGGCTAGTGCATTTTGCTAGCTGACAGAAATATTTATGTTTTTGTTCTAATGCTAACCTCAGCTACATTTGTCTGAGGGAATTACATCTTATTAAAGAATACGAATAAAAACATTACAAGAGTTTTGTTGTTATGACATTGTTGTTTTCATTTGCTCTTCTCTTAACTTTTCCCTGTCGTCACCTCTGAATTTAGGAACTACTTACCACCAAGGTGCCCAGTGACTATACTGGATCCAGGCATACTCCAAATTATATGAGTTATCTGAAGCTTTTTAGTAGAAGAATAATTTTTCCCATTAAAATCATTCCTTGGTACTCAACTGCTTTGAAACTCATCGAATTTGGTACTCAATGCATTTTCATGGGAAAAATTTGTTCTGGTACTTGTTTGTTTGGTACACAATGCACAAGGTAGAACTTGTCAGTTCAGAACAAAGGGTCACATGTGAGATACGTGGTAGCCCTTGCCCTGTGCACATCCCCTTGTGGTCTTATCTTAGCTTCTGTGTTCATTTTGTGTATTTTTATGCTTTCCCCCCCCTCTTCATGGGTCTTTGATTTGAGAATGCATTACATTTATTTACATTATTCCTTATGGGAGAAATTAGTTTGGTGCTCACAGTTTTTGCTACTCATTGCAATTCCCGGAACCAATTAATGACGAGTAGCAAGGCTCCACTGTACACTGTTACCTTCTGAGGACAGAGATAGAACGACTCCTTAGTATTCTTGCTTAAATAGCCTTTATTCAATTTCTTTAGCATAAAATTATATAGTAGTATTTTAGCATAAAAAAGTATAATATCGGAGGTTTTTTTCTCAAAGGAGCTATGGTCAGCATCAGCTTTTTGCATTGCCATCATAATTATTTAATATTTAAGTGGAATATAGTCCCTTGCAGAATAGTTGAGTACCACTAATCTGAGTGGATGGATCACACATCAACATACTCCTCTGATGGCTGGATTGAACTTCCATTGATGTTTCTCATCCAATTTCATCCTGAATATATGTTGTTAATATTTTGAGTAATATTATCTTCAGAAATTATTGCAGGTGGCAGCCTTTGTTGTATAGTGTGGCAAAAGTTCCAATAAGAATGTCAGTCCTTGCCAAAGAGTCCTTGCCAAAGAAAAGGAAAGGTCAATAGCTATGGTGCAGATTTCATCATGGATAATCATGATATCAATTTTTCTGCAGATCCTTTGAATTCTCAGTCTTTTTTTACACGCATTTCCCTTTTTGCCTTTTCCTACCAAATAGGAACCACTTCAGTGGGAAGGTAACAGCGCTCCATGCGCCTTTGGCGTCTAGTCATGCCGGCCAAATGACCACAGGGACATCTTTGGACAGCACTGGCTCTTCGGCTTTGCAATGGAGATGAGCACTGCCCCCTAGAGTCGGCTATGACTAGCACGCATGGGTGGGGGAATCTACCTTTTACCAAGCTTTAGATAGCTCATAGCTAAATATCTGCTTCTATCTAGTCAATGCCCACTGGTTTGCAAATGCATATGCAAGTGGTACTTGCCCGCTAAGTTTCAGGTAAATTTTAGTATAACATAGTAAAGTGATTATGATATCAGTAAAGTCATACCCAAATACTGTAGGAAATAGACTCTTTGCATATGTTATGCCTCCAAACAGTTGCTTTTTTAAAATCATGGATGATGATGAGGTAGCTTCATCCCCTTGGCACAATATTGTTGATATTGAGTAGGAACAGGTGCGAAGAAATTGCTTTGGGTAACCTTCATGATTAAGTTGGTTTAAAATGTGATGTTCGGTCTGGGTTTAACAAAATTGGATTCTTTGCCATATGCTTTCTGTGAATTTTACTGTACCGAGAGTACTCTTAGAATATGACGTTTAATCTATTATACAGTTTATTTTTATTCTAAGTTTTGATATACTATGCCTCTCCCCAAAGGGAGGGATTTATAATTTGAACTGTTTGGGATTCATGCAAAAGAGACTACTGTAAAATTTTATTATAATTAATAATAATGATATTATTATTATGCTATTTTATACAATGAGGCTAGACAGACTTACCTTCTGCTTTTTGTTTAATTTAAAGAGTTTTAATTTCTTCTAGCTCTGACATTCTTGATGTTGTGTCATGTTCAGGAATAAATGCATTAAAGGGTGGAGATGCACAAGTGACAAATTACAGGTCAGGTGTCTTGATGGAGAAATGTCTCGATTTAAGTTTGCTGACTAAACCTGCTCTGCTCATTAGGAAAGCAAGGTGTTGACTGCCACTTATGCTACAGTGTAGCTCTGGTGGATGGTCGATTCTTATGTCTTCCTGCTTCAATTGTTTTCCCCAGAAACGTAAGCGACCAAACGTTAGGATTGGAGAAAATGGAGAATTATCATCTCCATCAGCTCGGTTGGGGAAGTCAGAAGATAGTTGCAGAGTTGGAATCGATTACAGGTTTTGAGCCTATCAATGAGTTTCAGAAAAGTTTTGAATTCAGGCAAAATGTCTTCAAGAGGATTCAGAGACTCTGCTTTTGGCAACGGACACAGCTCCCTGGGGAAACCTTTGTGAGTTTTGCTTATGCGTTGTGGAAGCTGGCGCTGCACTGCGACTTTGGACCTTCACGGAATGAGCTTGTGCTGGACCAGCTAATTCAGAAGGCAAGAGATTGGAGAATTAGGAAGACTCTCTTTACGCAAATAAATTCACTGACTCTGTCCGGAGCCATAGAGGTTGGCTCACAAATGGAAACCACTTTCAAAGCAGCACCAAATAGAATATCATCAGCAGTAGATCAATGGAAGTATCAAATTATCAAAAATAGAAACTGGAGAATGAAATGCTTTCAACATGATGGAATGCTGCAGCAAAGGACAGGAAAAGGAGCGCTGTCACATAGAACTAAAGGCTGTCTGATCAAAAAGACTTTCCACAATTGTCACAGTGTACTGCAGTTTAGGGCATCAAGCAATTTGGTATGTTTTTAACAGCATTGATGATGCACATTTGACATGCTAATATTTATGTTGAATGGTATTTTATTTTTTACCCATTTGATAAGTCGAAGGAATGCTTATCAAACTTACAAATGACTAAAAACTGGGTAGAGCCAGCTAATACAGAAGCAAAATTCAAAACCACCATGAGAAATTAGAAGTTAGGTTAAAACAATGTGGTATTTAAGAGAAAGGAATAGATGTTTTTATTTAAGAAGAGGTATTCTATATAGAAAGCAAATGCGCATCGGTTGGAAGATATTTGCCTTGGTAATAGTACTTGTGAAAAAGATTAGTATGAATGAACAGTGTGACATGGCTGGTAAAAAGGGAAATGCAATTTAATCATTTGCCAATCCATGGGAAGGGTTACTTTTAACTTAGTCAGTGTCCATTCTGAGTAGTGTGCTTTCTGGTTGTTTTTCATTGCCTGAGAATGAAGAATGTGCAGTGCTATTTTTTTGGAAGAAAAAAAACGCACATCTTGTTACTTTTTTATTTAAAAAATTATATATTCAGTTCTTCACATAAATTTCATTTATTGTATTTAAGGCAAAAAGGTGCCTGCAGAACTGTGTTCCGGGGCGTTCTATGACAAAACCACCCACTGAGAATATGTATAATGTTCTTAAGTTGAATGGAAGAAAAGCTTCCTAAGAGTAAGAGCAATTTGATGGTGGATTCCATTTCAGAGAGGCTTCCTTTCCCTAGAGCTGTTGAAGGAGAATTGAGAGAGCTGTCTGCCTCTGATACTGTAATTTGAAGAGTGGATCCAATGGCCTAAGGGACTTATTCTAACTCTCTGATTCCATAATGCAAGTAACATAAAAATGATAAATCCATATATTTTATATATAAGGAGCTAGCATATTGGTTATCATTCTAGAATAGTTTGATAGCATAGCCTAAGTTTAAAACTTCAAATTAACTGCTTTCATCCATTTTAAAAGCAACCTATTAATTTGTTTCTGGTTTCCCAGAGCACCATTAACTTTTGATGAATAATGATGTATTCAGTTGCTTCGGTTTATTTGCTGTGAACAATTTAGATGAGGATTTCAACCAAATGATTTTTTTAAACAATATCCAGATAAATAAACAAACAAACAAAGTATCTAAATAAGACAATAGCATACTTTATAAGGGAAATGTGTAATATTGTCAGCCTTCCAAGACTAGGAAGCCAAAGTCACAAATGCTAATACTACTTTTATCTGACATTGTCTTAATAGCAACTCTTCCTCCTGTTCCTCAAGTTCATTCTTCCTGCCCATTGCACTTATACATTCACTATAGAATTCACGTTCATCATTTTTTAGTATTTTATTTTATTTACTAAAATTTGGGTGCCACTTCAGTCAAAGACTCTGGATGGCTCAGAACTACTTAAACCCAAGATTCACAAAGAAACAAGACATAATAAAAGCAGTAAAATGAACAGGGATGATATGATTAATATCAATGAAAATGAAAATTCTGGCTAACTCCTAAATATTTGCTGGTTAAAAATTCTCTGAAGTATTCCAGATTAGGAAAGATCATAAGAAAGGATATCTCTGTTTGCATATTTCTGTGCTTTATTTATCGTTAAGCAGAACAATAAAACAGAAACAATGTACTTGTCATTTTAGCTGAAGTCTGTCTTGTCATATGGGCATAGGATTGCAATGTTATAAATTTTCATTAGCACAAAGTCGTAATGAAATAATAACTATTATACCTCATGTTGCTATTCTAACACGGTTTATAGTGTTAGATATTTAAACGTTAGATTGAAATTACTATAATTCATCCCTTCTCCTTCTGGTCAAACTTCAGTGTGAAGATACATGGAGCCATGTATCCAGTAAATGTTATGCAGTTGAACTGGTATTTTTGTTTGTTTGTTTGTTTGTTTTTCCCTAGTACTTCCTGTTAAAGAACAGCTGGGGTTTTGATTGTGACAAAATGTCTTGCTGCAGAAGATTTCCAAAGATTAGAATTTGTGGAGGCTGCATGACTGAATCATAGACACCTACTTCTTGCTTGCATTAAGATAGACAAGTTGCAAATAAGTTAACTGCTGAGGAAGAACCTTACTACATCAATCACCTGGGAAGATGCTCTTTGTGCACCCAGTGAGGGTGTGTCAAGATTGTGCTGGTTTTCCTTGTTTTTCAATTAAGTGTGAACGGCTTTTGTAGAAAAGTCAAATCCATATTAATCTGCCCTTCCAGTCTTAACATTATTTCAGGAAAGAAATCCCTTAGAACACTATGAGTTTTGCTCCTGGCTGAAATTAATATTTTCTTGCAGCCTTGGTTCTGTCAAAATTCCACAGGGTAAATCTGTAACAGTGATCTAAGACACAAGTGGTTTAAGGGCAAAATGTTTATGATGGTTGCTTATTAAAAATTATATCAAACAAATATGAATAATACAAAAATTTAATACAGAAATACATTTAAAAAGGAAAAAAATCCTGATCTCTCTTATGTATGTACCTCAATCTCGGGTCCTCTACAAAAGACTTGGGAGTTTAAGAGTTCTGCACAATATTTTAGCTGTTCCTAACACTGCACTATTCTGGTCAGGATATAGCTACAAGTACTGATTGGTGTCATTTTCCTGGCTTAGGAGCCACAGCCCTGAGTACTCTTACCACTATTAGGAACATTACTATCTATCATTGAAACTATGTTTTTGGTTCCTTTTTTAGGCCCTGGTTCTTCTCCAGACTTTCATACTTTTTCCTGATGTTGCAGTCACTTGGCATTGGTACATCTGTCTTCTGGTCCTTGTCTATATCAGGATGATTGGCCAGTATCTGCCTGTCTGTCTAGATCTGGAAGTGTCTCAGGATCTTGAGCCTGTTACTCTACATGACATTGTGTAGAATGTCCTATATGGACTTGGAAGGGTCTAGCCCACATACTATACAGATTTTCCTATACACAGTGCCAACTACTTAGGTTGTGCCATTCAGTGTATACTGTTTCTGCCTGCACCTTACACCTTCTTCTATGTATTGGTTTGTCTCTGAAACTCCTCTGCATAGTTTATACCTCAGTTCCTGTCTCATGTGGTAGATCCTTGCTTCTATGGATCTGGTGCTTAGTGCCTGTTCTTACACTACTATGATCAGTGTGTCAATGGTGTCTTTTAGTCCAGGTCTTTCCAGCCACTGATAGGATTTTCAAATGTCTACCACCTCAGCTATCTGTCAATGGTATACCTCAGGTTGGGTCTTGTTTTGCCATAGCACCTCTTCTGCTTGATCTTCTTCCCATGTCTGCTGCTGCCTCAGGCATTCTCTCACCAGCTCATCTTTGAGTGCCACCTTACTGATGCTCTAGGTTTCATCCAGGGCAGTGGCTTTGATACTCATTAGAACCCGATCATCCTCTCTCTAGCTAATGTAGTCTCTGAGTGTTGAATTTGGGGTGGAAACCTTTGTACATTGTGAGGATCTTCTGGATCTTCACACCGGCAGTTTCTATGTCCTTCTTTGCCCAGCTCACTACAAGGGCAGAGTATCTGATTACTGGCAGGGAATATATGTTGATGGCATGGATCTTGTTTTTTCCATTGATCTGTCTTTTTAGGACCTACCGTATCCTTCGGTGGTATTTGGATGTTGTTGTTTTCCTTGTTTCCTCATTATGGCTCCTGTGTGACTGTGGGATACTAAGATATTTGTATCAGGTCTCTACTTTATTTCCTGCTGTCCTCTACCCTATCAGTCATTAATTACCTTCTCTCACTTGACTAACATCCAGCTTTCACTTGACTATTATCCAATTTCTCCAATCTGAATGACATCCTAAAGTCCTCACTGTAGATTCATGTCAGGTAAATCAGCAAGTTCATGTCTTATGTACTCTTAGTGCACAGCTTGGTGTCATCCATATGGAAGAGGTAGCTGATGGTAGATCCACTCCTGAACTTGTATCCATATCTAGTCCTTGTGATTATCTGCCTGGGGTGGTTAAAACCTATGCAGAGTAGTAGTAGTAACCGTGCATCACCTTGGTATATGTTGCACTTGATGGTTACTTATGTGAGTTGTTTTGAGTTGACTTCCAGTGTTGTCTTCCATGACCCCATTGAAGAAAGTGTTAACATCCTATGGATTTTATGTAGTGCCTGATAAGCACAGATCTAGGTAAAGTATGTAGCATTGAGCCATAGGCTTTCCTGTCATCAATCCAGGCTGTGCTCATATTGGTTGATCTAGACTTTGAGGCTTGAGCAACTGCTCTATTTATGAACAACTGGTATTTTGTACCTCTGGTGTTATTCCTAATGCCCTTCTGAGCTGTGCTCATGTACTGGTCCATATGGTCCAATAGCCTGGTTGCTATGATGGTTGATAGGACTTTCCAGGTTGTTGGCTGGTTGAATGGTACTGTTCCCTTGTACTGTCCCTTGTTCTTTCATGATGAGCATTATCCTTCCTTGTGTTAACTAATCTGGGTGGGAGCCTACAACTCGGCTTCTGAGCTGATAGGTATTCTTTAGCCAGTAGGTATAGATCATGTCTGGGTCAGGTGCTATTCAGCTATTCAGCTCTTCATATTCTTAAATTACATGTTTGCTACTGTGATGGTGACTGCTTCAGGCTCAAAGAGATTTATGTGGTCTGTTATCAGGTCCTACAGCCACTTTGCAGTGATGCTATGTGACCTCGGTTTCTTCCATATATTCTTCCAATAGTGTTCACTTTCTTCTGTTGCTGGGCTTTGCTATTACTGTGTTGTTGCTTTACAGTTGGATGGTTCTTTGGAGAACAGGCATTTATCCTTTTGGCCTCTGCTTTTATAGTGTGCCTCCTTAGCTTGGTCACCAGTGCCGTCAGTCTCTGTTTGGCAGTCTCTAGAGATTTAAATAGAGTCAGGCTCTTACATTTTTTTCAGTAGCTGAGTCTTATCTTTAATATTCACACCTTCTGTAATTCCATCAGCTGATTAACCTCCGTCTGAGTTACCTCAATCTTAGCTTTCAACCTCATTTTCCAGGAAGGGGGGAGGTATGTACCTGCAATGTAGCTACAACTGAACCATAATTTTTAAGCATAATTTGTTGTATAAAAATTGGGACATAATAATGAAATGAAAGTTATATAAATTCTGTGTGAATATATTTTGCTTGCCTTCTAGTATTCGAAAAGCCACATCCTTGGCAGAAGACAAAGACTATATTTTTCTAGGGCACTCCCCACAATTATTAATGACCACTACTGTCGGGCGATTTTCTGAACCTATTTGTCATGAAACATCATGTAGTTAAATTATCTGCAATGAACTATCAAACAAGTTAAATAAATTTCTAATATTAAATAAAGCATAAGGCATCTATACAAAATTAAAAACACCATACAAAAATGTAGTTTTAGGGTTTTTTTTGGCAAATACATAATGCAAAAGCTAACAAATGTAAACAGATTTAGAATTGTCCAGTAGAGGGAGACACTAAACCTTACACATCCACATTTTTGGGAAATGAACTGTTATTTAGTTGGAGCAGAT